>OX103973.1:29662151-29936372 GCA_944470395.2 Schistosoma turkestanicum
AGGTGGATCTGATGCAGATGTGAGGGCGCGGTTCGGCAAAGCAAGGGCTGCATTTCTACAGTTGAAAAATATCTGGAAATCCAAACAACTGTCAACCAAAATCAAAATCAGGATTTTCAATACAAATGTGAAGACAGTTCTACTGTATGGAGCGGAAACATGGAGAAATACGAAAGCCCTCATCCAGAAGATACAAGTATTCATTAACAGTTATATACGCAAAATACTTCGGATTCGTTGACCAGACACGATCAGCAACACCTTACTGTGGGAGAGAACAAACCAGATTCCAGTGGAGGAGGAAATGAGGAAGAAGCGGTGGAAGTGGATAGGAAACACATTGCGGAAAGCACCTAACTGCGTCACGAGACAAGCCCTCACATGGAACCCTCAAAGTCAAACGAAAAGAGGAAGTCCAAGGAACACATTATGCTTAGAAACAGAGAAAGACATGAGAAGAATGAACTAAAACTTGAAATAACTAGAAAAGGAAACCCAGGACAGAGTTAGTTGGTTGGAGAAAACTGGCGGGCGGCATATGCTCCATTGGGGGTGACAGGTGTAAGTAAGTGAGTAAGTAAGTAAGTAAGTGCATAAGTAAGTAAGTGCATGAGTAAGTGCATAAGTAAGAAAGTAAGTAAGTAAGTAAGTAAGTGCATAAGTAAGTAAGTAAGTAAGTAAGTAGGTGCATAAGTAAGAAAGTAAGTAAGTAAGTAAGTAAGTGCATAAGTAAGTAAGTAAGTAATCATAGATGCGCGAATTTATGAAATCTATTAAAAATAACCGCATAAAAATCCTTAATTAGCTAATTGATTTTAATAATAAAAAGTAATCCATTGATCAATTCCTAATCTACGACGAAGATCTTGATATTTAAGAAGTTATCAGACCTTCTGACAAAAATGTTAATGTAAACTAAAATCTCTGTGATGATTTAACCAACTTAACTAAATGATTGTCTGCATGAAATATATCTGTCTTTGCTTAGACCACCTACATGAAATGAACAGCTGACAAACTTACGCAGTTGGGTTCCAATAAGCAGGAAACAAAACCATATTTATTCCTTACACTCACGTTAATGTAAAACTTTAAGAAATAAACTCATCACTCTGAAATCGAACTTTTTGAAAATCGGATATGTATTAATGATTCACTGAAGAGGATTATCAAATAGGAATATGTCTTCACAGACTAATTATGTAGGAGGTTAGAAAGAAAAACCATTGATGAGCCTTAGTTTTAAATGCCTTAGTATTATGGTTAGAAACTGGTAATCTGAAAGACGTCTCTTGTTGCAAATATTCCTAAAACCACTAACTTATAAGTCTTAGCACGAAGGTTAAGTCGATAAGTTTGACGAGTAAAATGTATAGATAACAGTCCATCTGTTCCTGTAGACAACTTCACAGTTTATTTCATTTCCCAGTATAATTTAATAAATTACCGCCTAGACTAATTACTTTAAGCTTGTAGCCCATTCAGTACATTCAACATCAGATTCATCTACAGCCATGATTTGGGAAATGCTCACCGATCATTGATAATGGCAGTAGATGATCGGTGTACTGTAGTGTGGACTGAATGAAACGAAGAATAAGTGTACTACTACTACTACTACTACTACTACTACTACTACTACTACTACTACTACTACTACTACTACTACTACTACTACTACTACTACTACTACCAATGTGGTGTGTGCTACGTATACGAACGATATAAGTAGTATAAGAAGGGACGGGAAAAAAAGAAGTCTCACGGTCAGAAGAGGAAAAGGAAAAGCAAATGGAGCAAAAGCAAGAAGTAAATGGAGTACCAACAGGAAGGAAATGAAGCAACAACAGGAATGGAAGAAGGATGGAGTGTTGGTAGTCACGACTCAAAGATGGTGTGCAAACAGAGTATTCAATGTAATGTTTTCGTTTTTAACTGACGCAGACTTTTCACTAATACTAATACTGCTATTACTACGACGGTTTATTAAGTATACTTAGTAGGTATATTTACTTTATTATTATTCAGTATCCAGGAATTTACTGCCCGTATAGTTCTAGATTTGTTCAAAATTCTATCCTTTTTCATAGTCCGAAGGTAGCTGATGTATGTTTCACTTTCCACAAAGCCCACTTGCATTTTTATATATTTTAATTACAAAGTTGAGTAAGTTGATAGTCTAAAACTTTATTATTTATTTCATACACATATATACTATACATTCAATTTCATTATCACCTTGTTTCCTAAAACAAAATATATCTGAATATACAGATATGATAATCAATTTCCTCACTTCAATTTGTCTTTGTTAAACAAGACAGTTCTTTCCGTTTTATTGAGAAGGAACTGATATAATACCTTTTTGCCAAACTGACAAACACTAAGTAAATCAGGTATCATCATTTTAGAATGTTAGTTGGGTAAATTAGGTATTTTCTTATTGCAGATTTCAATCCTGTCTTTGATATCTGGATTGTATAATCTTAATGAATAGTTTATTTTATTTATTGTGTACTGAAATAGTGTAAAAATCAATAACTTGTCGAAATTACAAACCATTTATTTGCTTGTGATAATTCTGTAACTCATTGAGATTTAAAGATAGTAGGGAGAAAAGTATAAGTTGTGTATTATCGATTAGTAGTAATCAATAGTGATTGAGTTACAATGAGGTCGTAATCGAACCAGTTTAATGCATAAAAATCATTTCAGATATTTAAATGAATATAGGAAAAGTGTTTTATGGGTCACTCACCAACCAACCAACCAATCAAAGGATAACATAACCAACCATGAAGTTTAATTCTTGTCTGTAATTATCGATAACTTAAGCAGTTCTCCAGTTAGAAAAGATTTCTTAAACTCACCATCAAACTTCAAGTAAATTCTTATTTTGATCAAAAACTGAAATAGACCTGAGTAGACCTAGTTAGATCAAATCAAGAAATTTCATGAATAGTAACTTTATCAACCAGATGAAATCAGTCTAGTTTATTCATTACTATTAAGAAAGAACATTTTAATTATAGAAAAAGAAAGTATTTTTTGGAATTAAATCTCTTTTCTGTTTTATTATTATCTTTGAATAATTCACTTGTGCAACATTCTTTATGTAATTATCATTATTATCAAAGAAAAAACATCATGAATTATATTTTTAGAGGCAAGAGAAAACAAAATATGCGAATGTATAATATGCGAAATGTAATGTGTCGCCTAACACACTGAAAAAAGAAGATTCAATCAATAATATCAGTTGAATGAAACCTAAACATTTGTTTTACATAAAATGAACTATCGGTGTGACTGTTTTATGATGTTAATTTATAACATATTGGTAATTTTGAGATAGTTTGATGAAGAATAAACAGAATTTGGAGAACTAGTCAGGTGCAGAGAGTATTCGGCAGTTGTTTTTTCCTAGTTTGTGACTTCACATTAATACGTATTATCTATAACTCGACACGAGATCAAATCCAAGACAATCAGGTTTCGTGATCGAAACTACACGCAGAAGCTAAATCAGAATTCAGAGGTCTATAGTTCAAATCATAGTAAATTTGGTATGTTATAATATCTTTTCGCATCATTATCCGTTGTAACCATAGTATTTCTACTGTGACGGATTTCATACGTTAAAGTTACTCATCAAAACTTCATAAAATCCGGTACTCCAACTATCCACAAATGAATATAAGTTTATTTCATGGTCAGATGGTTCTCCAGAGATTTGTTCAATCCGCAAGTAGTTTTACGAACGACTGGTGTCAACTGGAAGACTTCTGAAAAACATAAAGTACTATCCTTTTCAATTTCATGAAGGTTACACGATTGTGATTAATTCATGAATTTTTTTAAAACAAAATGATTTTGAAAGTATATCATCAGAACGATACGGCAATTTAGGATTTTATAAATATAGTAACTCAGGCACTTAGTTTACCCAATTTACTTAATTTTGGACTAAACCGAGAAGATCGAATTGGATACCTGGTGAAACTTGGTACTAGGACCATTGTAACTCTAGCTGAAATTAAAATCAGACAAAGTTTTGTAAGGTAGGTTTCTGATTAGTGTTATGGACTCATTTCAACTGAACAACGATGAACAATCATATTCTTGCTGGTAACTAACTTAAAGAAGTATTACTCGAATCCTTGTGAGAAGTTATGATTAAAAGTGATTAACCCTGTCATGAATGAGATCTGCTGCCATCAATGGTCACAGATAAGAGTTGTTAAATGTAGTGAATAGATGGGATATAGAAATGTAAACCATTTGATTCCACCTCAGTGGCTTTAGGTTAGTAATTCACTATGACACTTGAAAGTCCTATGTTAGATCACCTCCAGGGTCATGCTTTCCGTTCAACAATTTAAATGGTGTCCACTGCTTAGTGATTTTCAATGTTTGTTTAACTAAAGTTATTTCTCGGTGTAAACTGTAAGTTTCAACCCAGTTATCGACTGAAAACTGTAATTTCCTAATCGTCACACATTCAATCCGTATGTACGTACTAATCAGTGACTTTTTCACTACTCATTATTACTGTACTAAATATTTCATGTATGAGTGAAGTAGTCAACATTCATATCTGAAGGAACATTATTAACTTAATCACATTGACTAATTTATATAGCTTAGTGAAAATTAGAATAAGTTGGGATTATATGTTGGATCTAGGTTTCAGGCTAGTTAGTAACCGAATTAGTTAGTAGCCGTCAATATGATGCATTTTCAGATGTTAACAGATTGTTACTCTCATAAGAATTCGAACTAGTAATGACATATATATATATATATATATATATATATATATATATATATATATATATATATTATAGTCAGAGATTTTGATATTAAGTTCCTAAATATGTGACTGGATTTTTAGAGGACTAAGATATTCCTATAAATAACTAATCACTTAGTAAGATAAAGTATCATCTTGTCTAGTCCTGATCGTCAATCAAACTTGTTTGCAACATATTAATATCGTAGTATGAAGTTGTACGTATGACTACATTTTGATATGAACCATAATTGCAATTTTGTACTGTTGTAAGATTTTGATTCTACAATGGCTGCTCTGAATTCCATGGAATTAGTTGTTAGCAAGTGAAGATGACTTTGTCTATAAGCGCACGTTTATAAGCGTTTTCATCTAAACTATTAAGAAACGTCTATTCCCAAAAAGTAAAAAGCAGTATTCTAACACAAACTTTAGGTAAATTTCTATATTCATTTCTCAGTGTGGCGAATAGTTCATACTTCTGAAATAATGTCAAAAAAACCCAAACAACCTTCACGTTCATTCCAGATCTTCCTCGTTAACCAGAGATCTGATGAATTACAGTGTAAATATATCCCCTCTAAAGTTGTGTCCACTGATCATCATCAGCCACAAGGTTTTTATTCACCTTGTCTTTCTTTTTCCAAAACTAAAGATTTCTACATTTAATCCTGAATAAAAAGATAATCTCTATCATATTTCTGTCAGTTATTTTTAATTTAAGAAAGGAAACTGAAAACAAAAGTTATTCAAAACACTTCCTTCATAGTTTCACTGATCCAAAATAGACATTTGTATTGTCTACAGATCTTAAAAATAGAGAAACACGCACACACACACATTCGCATGTTAGACAAATTTCTCATTCATAATGTATAATGTTAATATATCATCTAATGAGGCTGGTTATAGTTTGTTTGTTTTTTTTGAGGCAAAGAAGGCGATTGAATAATTTCAAGGAACTAATACTTTTATAATTATATAATTGAAGAGGAAAGTTATTTACTTAATTGGAAATGCATATTCATTAAATGAAAGGGTAACTTTTTCATTTACGACGTACATCTGTAATGGAAGCAGTTATGAATTTCATCAATTTGTGATCCATAGATAAACATGTTGGACAAGCAACAGTATTTGAAGCAAACTGTACTGGGTTCGAGTCCGGCAGTGAGTATAAGGTCTACCAATGTAGTACATTCAACTGTAATAGGACAAACCAAGCATTTTGGAATCCACTCTTAGTAACATTCTATCTATTTTATATCAGTCACATGAACAGTTTTGTAACTCATTGTAAGCGCAAACAGACAGAGAGATAGATACAACGCAGAACTTCGTACGTAAGTACATCAGTTCAGGTTGCCATACCACATCAGCACGGAGACGCTACTGTCAGTTCAGATCCAAGAGTGATAGTGACAGTAGAAGTATTAGCAGTAATGGGGAAGATTAGGGAGCGAAGAAATGATTCGAGAAGTATAATTAAGTGAGATAAATTTAGAAGGAGATAGATAGAGATTATGAGGAATTCAGAATGTTAGAATTAGAGAGAACACAAACAGTAAATGAATCTGCGCCATCGCAGACGATTCTGAGCCATGTCGTTCAAGGTCTCTAACCATTAGTGACGTTCGTCTCGCGGACCCCAACCACGTAGCCTATATCTACCAACATAGCTCAGTCCACTTGTCAGTGACTTCATGGATTTCTACCGTGTTTTGGTCTGGCCGTCCCTAGCTTTCTTCCAACCTACTCCAAAACTGCGAAACATGGCTCGTCGAGGGAGTTGGTGTTTAGGCATTCGTAACACATATCCCAACCACCTCAAGTGATGAAGTTTCACTACTTCATCTATTGATCTGCCATCATTAACCACAACTCGTTTCCTAACGAAAGCATTGTTTACTCGGTTGTCCCACGAGCGATGCTTCTTAAACATCTATGATCGAATACTAGTGACCTACGAACATCTTCTACTCTTAACGGCCATGTTTTGCATCCGTATAGTAGGACGGAGAGAAGTTCTGCACAGTACACTCGTCCTTTGGTTAGCAAACGGATATCTCGCCTGGGCCATAGGTGTCGAAGGTTGGCAAAAGCTAATCGAGCCTTCTGTATCCGCGTTGATATTTCGTCAGTCACCGGGCCATCGGCACTGATGAGACTCCCTAGATAAGTGAAGCGGTCTACACGTTTGACTACTTCACTGCCTATCACTAGTTCCGGTGAAGTCGCAAGCCAATCATGAAATAACAGTTTGCATTTCGAGGGGGAAAACCTCAACCCGAACATGCTTGGTAAGAGCAAGAATCTAGATATTATTATATCGAGCCACCAGAATTAATAAAAGACTCAAAATCAACTATCATTTATCTAATAAGTAGTCATCTAGAAGATAAATCATGCATAAAGTGTTTAAGCTTGATACAGAAAAAAATTCAATTATCTCTCAACACTGATTTAAAACAATGTTGTATGAAAGTGAAAAACATGAAACATACATCAATTTAGACATGTTCTAACTGGACTACAAAATAATTGATTTTAATAATCTACAGATTGGTAAGTACTTTTGGTTGTGTTTTATGTTCTGCCAACTTGATGGATTCATTATGAATCATTTGTTGTTGTTGTTGTAGTGGTAAACTATTGTCAATAAAACACTTATGATATATTATCCAGAAAGACAGTGGAAGAATATAATGTTCAGATGTAGACAGTAACTACCGAAGACAGTGTATGAGGTTGCGCATCTCCATGAATTGATGGAAGTTAGACATTAACACGGTTAGATACCTGTTCAGTGGCCCAGAGGTTAGGCATTTGCACGCAAGACCGAAGGTCCTTGGCTCCAGATTCTGCGAGATGCAGGAGTTGTGGATGCGCACTGCTGGTGAGTCCCATGCCAGGACGAAACTGCCGTCCAATCCTTCCAGGTTTCTAATGGTGATGTAACTTTGATCGATTTCATGATTTTACATGTATAACTTAACAATCTTCACAACCCCGTAATGCAATAAAAGAATAGTAATTAAATCGTCTAACTCACAAACCACAAGCAATAAACAAAATTATTCAGCTGTACTATAAATCTTTCGCATCAATTCAATAATCGGGATTCTTGTAGCATACAGATAATAACATAGACTATAAACATATAAATAATTTTTTAGATTATTCTTATACAACCCTATGCATCTGACTTACTAGATTACTAACTGATTAAAGATTATGAAAATTATATGAAGACATTTATAATATTATTTCTGAATTTATCAAGAATACGAAAAAGAATTCCGTTTAACAAAACAAAGCAAAAATGAAGTTTCTTTAATTTCAAAATGAACACACATTTTCCATTTAATTGATTTTTCTCCAAAAGATTCTTGATTTCAATTATTTGTATGGGTGTGTGTGTGTGTATGTGTTAATTGTCAAATAACTGTGATAAACATTTCATAATGATTTTCCAAGTTCCTTAAGACCAGTAATCAAATCGAATAGAATAGAATAGAATAGAATATATTCATTTATAAATGTCATTGTTTAGTTTTTCATTTCTTTGCTTTTAAAACAACTAACCATCGTGAAGTAGTGGATTGATTCAATGAAATGATAAAAATGTCATTTTTCCAACTGTGAGAATTTATTCGTATCAATCAGATTGATCGATTCAATTTCATCATAGTGTTGTTGTAAATAGTAATCAGTAACTATTGCATAAGATGAAAACGTCCTTTGGTAAAATTCACATGATGAAATCATGTGTATTTTGTAAATGAAAACTGTGCATTTCCTAGAAAGGAAATGAGAAGGTGAACTAGCTAATCGATAATTATTGGTTCAGTGAATGATCAATCATTCATTATTCGTTATATACAATATGATCACATTTATTAACACGGTGTCAATTATTGTCTTCAGTTAAGAAAATTATTGTTCTAAGTAATAACAATAATAATAATTTTTTAAATCTCATAGATTTAATTTTCTGTGATCTTTCTTTGTAAGTATTTATTAGTTTTATCCTTTATCAGTATACATATATATATATATATATATATATATATATATATATATTTGAAACCATGAATCGATCGATGTTAGACCACCATTAGAAACCTGGAAGCACTGGACGGCTGCTTCGTCTTGGTATGGGACTACTCAGAAGTGCGCATCCACGACTCCTGCACTTCGCAGGATTCGAACCCAGGACCTTCGGTATTGTAGGCGAACGCCTAACCTTCGGACCACTGAGCCGGTACCTTACAGTGTTAATGTCTAACTTGATCAATTCACGGAGATGCGCAACCTCATGCACTGTCTTCGGTAGTTACTGTCTACACCCGAACAGGTTGAACATTGATCGATTCATGGTTTCAAAAAAGCTTAACAATCTTCACAACCCCGTAATGCAGTATATTTTAGTAAAGTTTCTTGAATTTTCGATTTAACACAAAGTAATCGATAAATCCTTATGTAGTAGTAACATATATCATGTTTGTCTATCCCTTTCCAGAGCTGATCAAATTCTATGAACCGAATTGATTAGTGACCACTGATCTGAATAATTCAACATTTTGTACGCTCTGATTAGACTTAAGGTGGTTAGAGTTAGTGTTTCGTAAATTTTGGTCATATGTTTTGGCCAAGTCAGTACCTGTCAACATAATGCTCCTGTAAGATTGAGAGGATTGATGTTCTGTGGTGGGTTCGAACCCATGTCACTAGGCCTCAAAATCTGAGAAATTATCACATGAATATTTTTATTCGGTTAATGAAACTATTATAAAAATAAATTAGTTATTATAACCACTATTCAAATATCTAGTCAAGTGGTTTGTTGAGAGATGGTCAGTTTTAGACAGATTTTTAAATACTGTTACTTAATGATGTGTAAACTATCTTCATATTAAGTAATAATCTTTGCAAGATCAACTTATTATGGGAAAATTGTTTGTTTACATGTAAAAATACATCCTTAAAGTTTCAATTGAAATGCCTAACCGATACAATGAATTAAATCGACAGTGGTATAGTCACATATAGATTTCATTTATTAATAAGATTGAAAAAGTGTTTAACATTGAATTTCAAGTCGGTGGTTGAGAAATAACTTACAAGCTAAAGTATTTGCAAGTCTTAAGTTTGATCTGATGCATGGCATTATGGAGAAACAGTTCAAATTACCAATTCACATTACTAGTATATATATATATATATATAGACTGGATGCACGCGAACCCGAGTACAGATGTTCACATTGAATTTCTGAAGCAAAACCATGAGTTTCTCACTGAACTATTAGGCATAGTTACCTACTAACATGCTCAAAGATTCTGCTATGGTCTAAATCGAGCATTTTAAATTATTAAACTAGTTACAACCCGTCTATTATGTGAAAATAAACGGTTTCATTTTAAAAGTTATATTGTAGTTTAGAAAATGAAATTACTTCATAGAACTTATTAGTAGATTTTGAAGGAGTTTAGGAGAAACTCCTTTTGGAAGATCTCGTTTGGTGACTCACAATTCATCAACTTCCACTAACATATTTTGTGCTTACTATGGATTCATCATTAAGATAATTTATTAGTCTTTCTGTTGGGGATGTTAGATCCCCGAAATTCGCTTGATAATGCCGTATTTTGGTTTTCACGTTTCGCCAGCATGGGCTGATCAGATGACCTTGAGATTTCAATTCCCACCAGCAAAATCAATGGCTGTGATTGGCTGCAGTGTATTTTAGTATGCTATTTTCTTAACTGTCTCAAGGACGTTCTTATGTTGTATAAATAAACGAGAGTTGTATGCTTGATTGTACTGTGATTGCTGGGTGTTTTGTAGAATATACTTCCTACGCTTACAAAGCCTTCTATTCCGATTTTGGGTATTCAAGGTAGCCTCCCTGGAAGCTGGTAAAAGTCTCGTTCGCGTTTATCGACTAAGGTAAACTCGTAATAGCCTCAAGCATACTAAGTGACGAACTTATCAGTGGCGACGGTGCTTTTGGAAATATGGATCCTGCCAAACTTGAATTACTACTTGAGCAGCAGCTGAAACTGATGCAGATGTTGACAGACATGAAGATTTCCCCTTCCACGCAGCCCAGCTCATCTAATGCAACCACAGCTCCATCGGTCGACGGCATCGCAAATAGCATATCTGAATTTCATTATGATCCTGATGCAAATGTTACTTTTGACATGTGGTTCCGGCGTTATGAAGATTTATTTAAATTTGATTTCGCTAACCAAGATGATGCTTGGAAGGTTCGGCTGCTACTTCGAAAGTTGGGCGCAAGTGAGCTGGATAAGTACTGTAATTTGATCCTGCCTTTGAACCCACGAGATTGTTCGTTTTCTGAGACTGTTCAGACTTTAAGCCAACACTTTGGAGACAACTCGTCACTATTTAATACTCGTTATCGATGTTTGAAGCTTATTATGAACGAAGATGATGATTTTCTTACGCACGTGGGCATCGTCAACCGTGAATGCGAACGCTTTCGGTTGAAGTCTTTGTCGGAAGACCAGTTCAAAGCCCTTATACTCATCTGCAGCCTCCAGTCGAGTAAGTTCAGTGACATTAGAACAAGGCTACTAAGTCGGTTGGAGCAAGATCCAAAGCTTACGCTTAATGATATGGCTCATGAGTACCAACGTCTCACTAACCTACAACGAGACTCGACTATAGTTCAGAGTGGTAGTTCAAGCCGATCTGAAATTCATTTGGTACAGCAGCCACCTAATCATTATAAGTCTGCCCGTGCTACACCCAGTTCACCCCGCTCCAATTCGGCCCAAAAACCCAAAATGAATCCACCTTCTGCTTGCTGGCACTGCGGTTCATGGCACTATGTACGGAACTGCCCATTTAGGCAGCATAGATGCAGGAAGTGTAAAGTCATCGGTCATAAAGATGGCTTTTGCCTACAGAAAAAGCCAAAGCGATCCAGAAGTGCTAAGAAGCCTGTTCCTAGATCCAGTACCAATGCATTGAGCCTAATATCTTCCTGCCAAAGCTCATCACCAGGTGAGAGGAAATTTATTACTCTTAATATTAACGGTTATTTGTGTAGAATGCAAATAGATACTGCATCTGATGTCACTATCCTCTCACGCAAAAATTGGACCAAATTGGGCAGCCCAAGCCTGCAGCACACAACACAAAAGCCTCGTACAGCATGTGGTAATTATCTTCGTCTGTTAGGACAATTGGAATGTAAAGTTGCTTTCCGAGATTCGTCGTTTACTGGGGTATGCTATATAACGCCAGCTGATCTAAATTTACTTGGTTTAGATTGGTTCGACCAGCTAAAATTGGCTGATGTCCCGCTAAATACCATATGCAACCTGGTATCACAACGACATGACCCAGAAGCGTATACGAAGAAGCTGATGACAGAGTTTTCAACCATTTTTGAACCTGGATTAGGTCGGTGCACTGCTATGAAAGCAACACTTCGGTTGAAACATGGGGCTAAGCCTGCTTTTCGTCCAAAGAGACCTGTACCGTATGCTACATTAGCAACAGTAGATGAAGAGCTGGATCGCCTTCAACGACAAGGAGTTATTACTCCCGTTTCTTACTCCAGTTGGGCAGCACCTATAGTCGTTATCAAGAAGGCCAACGGCACGATACGTATATGTGCTGACTTCTCTACAGGTCTCAACGCAGCTCTAGAACAGCATCATTATCCTCTGCCAGTCCCAGCAGATCTGTTCACTATGCTGAATGGGGGAAAGTTCTTCGCAAAGCTTGACCTAGCTGATGCTTATTTGCAAGTGGAAGTCGATGAAGCATCTAAAGAGCTGCTTACTATCAACACTCATCGTGGTTTGTTCCAGTATAACCGTCTACCTTTTGGAGTTAAGACTGCCCCATCTATCTTCCAACAACTAATGGATACTATCCTGTCAGATATCTCAGGGGTTGCAGCTTATCTCGATGATATCTTGATTGTTGCGAAGACGTTAGAACAGCTACGGGAACGCACGACATTGGTACTACAACGCATCAGTGACAATGGTTTCCGGTTACGCCCAGAAAAATGCCAGTTTCTATTGCAGTCGGTAAAGTATTTGGGATTCATCTTTGATGCCGACGGTCGCAGACCGGATCCTGAAAACATCCGAGCTATCAAACTGATGCCCACTCCCACTAATGTTTCCGAATTACGATCTTTTCTCGGTTTGATCAGTTATTATTCAGCTTTTGTTCCCTCGATGCATGATATTCGCGCTCCATTGAATTGTCTACTGCAGAAGCATAGCACATGGAACTGGACTAAAGAGTGTGACGCGGCTTTTGGTAAACTCAAGTCTATAATTAGCTCGGAATTGTTATTAACACACTACGATCCATCCATGCCGATCATCGTAGCAGCAGACGCTTCAGCATATGGCCTAGGTGCTGTTATTTCACATCAATTTCCAGACGCGTCGGAAAAAGCCGTTATGCATGCATCCCGTACACTGACCCCAGCAGAAAAGAAGTATAGCCAGATAGAGAAAGAAGCTCTTGCCCTTGTGTTTGCTGTTCGCCGTTTCCATAAGTTTCTGTACGGTCGGAGATTCACGCTCCTCACAGATCACAAGCCTCTGTTAGCAATATTTGGTTCAAAGTCTGGCATTCCAGCCCATTCTGCAAATCGTCTTCAGCGATGGGCCTTGGTACTTTTGGGGTATGATTTCGAAATCCAATATCGACGTACTCTACAATTCGGTCAAGCAGACGCTTTGTCACGACTCATTAATGATCAAGTGGCGGCTGAGGAAAACATGGTGATCGCATCTCTGTCAGTAGAAGACCACGCAGAATGTGATCTGACAACCGCAGTTCGCGCATTACCGGTGTCTGCAACAGACATACAAAATGCTTCTAGAAACGACCCCATCATCAAGATGACGATGAAATATGTCACTAACGGTTGGCCGTCGAAAAAGTTTGAAGGTGACATGAAGCAACTGTATCAGCGGCGGGAGTCACTATGCATCGTGAACGATTGTCTGATGTTTGGTGAAAGAGTAGTGGTGCCAGAATCCCTTCGTGCAAAAGTGCTGAGACAGTTCCATCTTGGTCATCCTGGGATTAAACGAATGAAGTCCATAGCCAGGAGTTATGCATACTGGCCTCACATGGATCAACATGTCACAGCGTTGGTTGAAAAATGCATGCGGTGTCAGCAGGCGGCAAAGATGAATGCCAAAATTCCGCCGGTTTCATGGCCCAAACCTGAGCATCCTTGGTCCAGGATACATGTCGACTTCGCTGGCCCAATAAATGGAACTATGTATTTAATTGTCGTCGACGCCTTTTCTAAATGGCCGGAAATCAGCCCCGTTATGCCGCCCACTACAACTAAGACTATACAGCTCCTAACTGAAATTTTCTCACGAAATGGCATACCAGATGTGATCGTATCCGACAATGGCTCTCAATTCACCTCTTCCCAATTCCAGAATTTCTGTCAACGGCTAGCCATTAAACACTTACGCTCGCCACCATACCACCCGCAATCGAATGGGCAGGCGGAAAGGTTTGTGGATACGTTTAAAAGAGCACTGCTCAAGTCAAAAGGGGAGGGGACGCCAGCCGAAACGTTACAAAATTTCTTGTACGTCTATCGGACAACACCAAATGAATTGTTACCGGAGCAAAAGTCCCCAGCTGAAATCCTGATGGGAAGAAGATTGAAAACGATCCACAGCCTGATGCATCCGACCAATGCACCCTCATCAGTAGAGACAAAGCAGCAAAGACAATCCGCTTACGAGGTGGGATGCCCTGTGTTTGCCCGCGACTACAGAACGAACCATGGTCCTTGGGTAGAAGCGAGAGTGGTCAGAAGGGTTGGTCGAGTTATGTACGAAGTAGAGGTAGGAGGTGATAAATGGTCACGTCATCGCAATCAGATACGCAGACGGCTAGCCCCAGATCGCCCATCAAGAGCAGAAAGCCTTCCCCTTGACATCTTGCTTGATACCTTCAACCTACCGAGAGCCCCGCCACGAGAAGAAACTCAGCAGCAAGCTGTTCTTCGTTCCCGAAGGTATCCCCTCAGACAGCGGCGAACAATAGTCAAGATGCAAGTCGACCCCAGGAGAACAAGCTATTAAAAAGGGGAGGAGTGTTGGGGATGTTAGATCCCCAAAATTCGCTTGATAATGCCGTATTTTGGTTTTCACGTTTCGCCAGCATGGGCTGATCAGATGACCTTGAGATTTCAATTCCCACCAGGAAAATCAATGGCTGTGATTGGCTGCAGTGTATTTTAGTATGCTATTTTCTTAACTGTCTCAAGGACGTTCTTATGTTGTATAAATAAACGAGAGTTGTATGCTTGATTGTACTGTGATTGCTGGGTGTTTGTAGAATATACTTCCTACGCTTACAAAGCCTTCTATTCCGATTTTGGGTATTCAAGGTAGCCTCCCTGGAAGCTGGTAAAAGTCTCGTTCTCGTTTATCGACTAAGGTAAACTCGTAATAGCCTCAAGCATACTAAGTGACGAACTTATCACTTTCCCCCAAATTCCCCGGTACAGCTGAGAGTAGATAGAATCCACTCTCCATTTCGAAATGGTCTCATATGGTTACACGTAAAATTAATGTCAATTAATGTACAAAGGATCCACCTTGGGGAGCTGGAAGACCCTCACTCCAAACCAATAGATCAAACAGATTCCAAGATACTGAGTAGTTAAGTAGCGCATGATCCTATTCTAGGTTACCGGCTACCATAGGATCACATCTTCTAATGTTTCTTCACTGCCTTGTGAATTAGAAGTCTCTGTCAAAAGCTTGAGGAGTAGCCTCTAAAGAAAACCACATACATTCGTTTGAGCAGGCAGGCAGTATTCCAGACCACGTACAAATTCAGTGCTTCTTTTTATATCCATATTTACGTGTTTAAATAAAGTGATACATAAGATTTGAAAATAATTTTTAAAAAAAATGATCATCTTTATCATAACTATTAAACATAAATGAAAATGATTTACCTACAAAAAGAAAAAACAAACTTATTTCTTTATTTTACTACTAAAAAAGAAAAAAGTTTCAATTAAAATTGTTTAGCGTGACCAGTGAATGCTTCAGCTATTTTATTTTTTTTTCTTATAACTCTGAATTGTTTGACAGTTTTTTTTTCTCCTGAAAAAAACAACCCTCCTTTTCTTTTGCTTCTTCTTTGGATTATCTTTCGTTGTCATTTTCTTTCGTGTTTCATTGTATTTTTGATTTTTATTTATTCTAAACTATGCTTTCATTCAGTTAACATAAATCAAACTAGTTTAACATACAAACATTCATAATCATGTTGTAATTGAAATGAGAATTGAGAATAGAAAAAAAATAAGAAATGACGTAAAAAGAATGAAGAAGATAGAAAGATAGAGCAAATACGTGAAATGTTAGAAAATGCATAATATAGATAAAGTACTGTTAGAAAGCAAATCTTATGGAGAATAAGTTATGCAGTATAGGTATATAAATGTTCCTATCCTTTGAATAATTGTAGTTACATTATTGACAACTTTTATGCTCGTCATTTGATATAGAAGTTCATCTTAGTCGGTAAACAAGAGCGAAGACAAATGATCCAGCCCTGTTAACGAACGATATCAAGAAGTTTTGATAAGGCTTAGAAAGTGTATTCTACAATCAATCAGAAAATATAAGGTTGACAAGCACACAAATCGAGCTTATTTATACATGGTAGAAGCGTTCTTAGGAGAGCCACAAAAATGGCATACTAAGATAATACATCAAACAATAACAGTCAACGATTTTCCTGCTGTGAAATGTAATCTCAAGGTCAACTGAGCGAATTATGCGCGAAAACACAAAAAATCGTAGAATTAGGACCTTTGCAAAGTGAGTTCTGTGGATCTAACGTCCCCAATAAAATCTCGCTGAGAATAAGTGATGGAGTATACGTATATAAATGTGCCAATGCTCTGAATAGCTATATTACTGACAACTTTCACGTACCACATATTCATTAGAAATTATTTGGAATTCTGAAGATATAGCGAATAGAGTAGAAAAGTTTTATGAAAATAGTCTAATTATAAGAAATATGTAACAGGCAAACATCATTCAAACAAATTATTATACCCTGAAATGAAAAATCTTAAATTCACTGGTTGATTTAATTTTGAAAATGAACAATAACGATGATAATTTTTCTTGATTCTTCTTCCTCTTTCATTGATACATTTATCTTTCTTATTTTTGTATATTTTTAAAAAATTTTCATACATTGATTATTTTCTGTAGATTATTTGAAATTAATTAAATAAATAATAGCTTTTATTTTTTATTTGTTTATTTAATATCTTTGATTAAATTTTATTTTATTGTCTAAATTGTAATTAAATAAGTTCACCCATTTATTAATTAGATGAAATTCCCTTTTTCTTCGAATATACTTACTCATCAGATATAATTAAAGGGTATGATAACAAACCATAAGTTATGAGGTTACATGAGTTCTGTAGGTAGGGGAGGCCAAATCAAAATATGGCAGAAATCCATAAAGTCACTAATAAGTGGACTGAATCATGTTGGTAGATGTTGACTGCCTGGTTGGGGTTCGCGAGACAAAAGTCACCAGTGGTTAGAGATCTTGAATGACATGGCTCAGAAGCGTTTGCAATGGCGCAAGTGCATCCAATCTGGGTATTCTCTCTCATTCTAATCTTCTGAATTCCTAGTGAGCTTCATTTTTCTCTTCTCAAATTTATTTCAATCGATTATAATCCTTGTGTAACATCTTCAACTATTCTCTCGGATTACTGTTCATAATTCTACTACCTCTACTACTATGGAATTTGAACTGACAATTGCGTCTCTGCGCTAATGTAGTATGGCAATTTGAACTTATGTACTCATGTACGAAATTCTACGTTGTAACTGTTGGGGATGTTAGATCCCCAGAACTCGCTTGATAAATGCCTTATTTCGGATTTCACGTTTGCGAGCATCGGCTGATCAGTTGGCCTTGAGATTTCATTTCCCATCAGGAAAATCTATGGCTGTGATTGACTGCTGTGTATTTTAGTGTGCTATTTTCGTAACTGTACCAAGGATGTTTCTATGATATATAAATAAACGAGAGTTGTGTGCTTGATGGTATTGTGATTGCTGGGTGTTTGTAGAATATACTTTCTACACTTATCAAGACTTCTGTTTTACAGCTTGGGATTCAAGGTAGCCTACCTGGACGCTGGTAATTGTCTCGTTCGCGTTTATCGACCAAGGTGAACACGTTATAGCTTCAAGCGTACCTAGTGACGAACATAACAGTAACTGACTAACTGAGTGTAATACACAAGCAGTATATATATATATATAAGCAACATTAGATATATTGAACTATTCAAATTCAAATTCTTTCATTAACCTATGAGTTGAGTTTTGTCAAAGATATTTCAGAGACTGTTGCGTGAATAAATGCGGCAACTTTGTCTAACCAATTAAACTTTTCGTCAGAAATTAATAAATTCTACAAGTTGATACATTTTTGTTATTTCCAAAGTTAATTAAATTAACATACTAGTTACTTTGGCATATAGATTTTCTGAAACATTTATTTTTAGCTATACAAGTTTGCATAAATTCACATAAATAATCAATCTTTACTGAATTTCTAATATTTTTAAACTTCATACCAATTTTTTCTTTGTTAAACATACAAGACTTGTAGAATGATGATAGTATTGATATAGAGAATCTAAATCGCAATTTCGAGATGACTTTGCTGTGATATCATAGATTAATAGATTCAATACGAAGTGATACAGATAATTAACACTTGTCAACAAGCTGTACTTTTGCAGTTATGATAAAGTTGATGAGATTTATCTAGTTTCAATGTGCATCATTTAGTGTTGCAGTTAGTAGTGACTGATGTTCTGTGAAGCTGAAGTGTCCACATATTAACTGATCATATGATTTTAAATGGTAACTTGCTCAATCTTTCATGTCTCCTATATCACAATAAATTTTCTGGTATTTTTATTTGTTTCAAAGTAACTAATTACTTTTGTTGATTGCATATACTCACGTCGTTTAATCAAAGGCGTATAATCGATGATTAGCTCAACATTTACGCAGATGATTTGTATGTTTTCCTGATCAGCTGTTTTGTTTATATAATATAGATTTATAGTATGATAAATCATTTGAACTTAACTTAATAGCATGAAAATGGCAGTACATTGCTGTTTATCTTTCCATCTTTGTATTATCATTGAACGGTTAGAAAACACGAGTTACAGTGTTTCGAATGTTCATTTGATTACTTTATGCATTCACATTGAGCTGGGTGCATATAGCCAATCCATAGAATGTATTGTCCGAACACTGTTCGGACAATACAACGAGATTATTGTTCAAAAGCATTTTTAGGTTTCTTTTCTTTCATTTGTTAACTGTTAACAATGAAAATTGATATGATAGTATTTAATTTAGATGTTGCAAGTTTTTTTTCCCATTAATAACTGTTCCCTAAACACCGAATGTCTACTGGATTTATTTGTTTTCTAAAATTGATTTTTCTCAAATGTTCTCTTTGTTTAAATTACATCTTATTTTCTGTAATCACTTTTCCGGTCCTATTTGATGTGACTTTTTTTAATGATTTATAGTTGATTACTAATCAACCTTTTTATTTACCAATTTTTTATTTGAATATTTTTTTTAACAATAATTCGCAGTGTTTAATTTATTGATTAAATGAATATAATTAAAGGTTGATATGTTGTATGCACCATACACATGTGCACCTAAATTGAGTCTGACAAGATTTTTGATTGTTTTTAAAAATTGTCTATTGTCTACTGAATACAATAATAGTAATAAAAATTACAGTAATGATAATGATATTATATACAGGAATTATTTAGGCAGTAATATATTAATATCTGGAAATAACATAACTGTATGTTATTAATCTTTTCTTTCTTGATCTTCCCCCATCTTCTGCTGCCAGACATTACGTTGACACTCACGTCATATACTACTTATAAGTAGCTCACACCACAGTAATACTACTTCTACTATTACTACTACAACTACAACTACTGTCGTGCGCGCTACTTATAATGACGCGGGTAAAATCGTAATGTCTGGCAGCAGAAGATGGGGGAAGATCAAGAAAGGAAGAGCGGGCGCACAACGGGATTTGTATGAAACGCATGATCAGTGAAATGTCAGACAATGGATTGATGTTTGCAACAGGAACAGTCCAGTTCGTTATGATGGATTGAAATTTTGAAAATTAACGATTTACGATATGGTTTTTCTATTTTACCAATTAACTCTGTAATTTGAGGTAAATACAGTTCGGTTGCCCTCACCTGTGTTCTCCTTCACTACACTACTACTACTACTGTTAATGCTACTACTATTAATATTATTATTATTATTATTACTACTACTACTACTACTAATGCTACTACTTCTACTACTACTGAAGAGTTTTAACTTCTATTTGAACAATAATAATAATGATAATCTCGTTCTAATTTATTAATTTTTTTTAACACAATTTATTTTCATTCAGATTATCAGATTTAGGCCGATTTATTTATTACAATTATATATATATATATATATATATATATATATATATATATCGCATTATTGTATTAAATAATAAGAACACTATGTCATATAAACACAAATCATTCCATCATTATGTCCTTAAAATGATTGTATTATATTGTTTGTTTGTTTGTTTATTTTTTGTAAAATGAAAATTAATGTTAAGTCAAAATAAATAAATAAATCATATTTCAAATTGTTCAATAGCAGCAAGCGAAATTGAAACATTGAATATCTCTATTATTGATCATATAAAAATGATAAAAATAAATTCTTTTATATATATATAAATTTATACATTTATATATATAGATATTTATATTATTATTAGGTCAGTAAAAATGATTGGTATTATTTTTATTTTTTGTATATATATATAATTTGAAAAGAGAAAAAATAAGAGGCGATATATAGAAATTGAACTATGAAAAGTAATTAAGTCTTCGCAGTGATTTTGTTATCTTAAAAAGCAGCATTATGTGATAGGATATTTTGTTAATCTCTGTTGCACTGAATAGTTGTATTTACTGATGAGAAATGAAGTCGGTGTGAGTTGTTTTTTAATTATTGTTAAGCTATGGTGAGTATTCTAGAGGAAACCCTTGAACTTAAGAAATAATCTTAACTATGAACAAAATGAAAACATCTCAGAAGGGAGAAGAAACTAGCAAGTGAAGTTTTGCATATGTTGATAGAGGAAATGAAATATAGTTAATTATTCCATGGCTACTCTTGATGAACAAATAGGTAGACCGACTTTAACTTCCGTTTTGTCTGTATAATAAATCGCCTGGTTCTAAAAACAATGGAGATCAATTTAGTAAGTTCTACTTAACTTTTATTTAACATCACAATTAACTATATAACTTTTCTAAATCTATACATATCGTTTAATTAGATTTGTAGTGCATAAAATTTTTTAATTCATCCTTGATTGTAGCTAGAGGAATCATTTCTGTTCGTTTTCTAATGACAAAAGCCTAAAGACACACAAATCCATGCATTTTTGACACTGGGAATGATTTTCACATAGAATGTTTGAGGAGCATAGTATACATAAAGTAAAGAGCTGAACATAGTTGTACAAACCTATGGTGTCTTGTGTATAACAGTTATTCGCCCGAACAGGCACTGATTAGTCTATTGAACGAAACTTTGAAATAGTTTAAGCTTCAGCCGCCAATATTATGTCTACAATGTAATGTTTTCTGAATGCTTGGTACTGAAATCCCATCAAACTATTTGTTTGAATTCTGATGTAATGTTTATATAACAAAGAGAAGTTTATCAGTGAACTGAATTAATTGAGAAATAATTATTGCTGGTTTCTAGTTTTATCAAGAGATTTCGTCAAATTTCTGTGTACATTTTAACTGAATTCTAACTTAATCGACATTCATTCAGTAGCCACTAGATATTGAGTACAGATCAAATCTACGTTGTTTAACTTAAGTAGTGGCAATATTTCTGAATAAATAACAAGGCACATTTTTGAAGTTCAACTTTTTAATAAACTAATGCGATGAAGAAAAAAACATCAGAATAATCATAGTATAATGTTGAATAATTATAGTTTTGTCTAATTGAACAGTATTCTATTCACGTAGATTTAATTAGTACTTTTGAATGATGAATAAACTGTTTCAAATAAACTACTACTACTAGTAGTAATAATAATAATAACAATGCATATTGTCAAGAACTCTCAAGAAATCTTTTTATATACTTAGAAAAGAACTCGAGTGTAGATGATTTAAAGATAGAGATGAAACAAAGTATCACCTTCTTAAATCGTCATTATTCACATGATGAACGAAGTTAACATACACATTGTTTTTTTCATTTTTTCTAAATTATTAATTTTTGTATTTTATGTAGACTAGAATAATTATTGCTTATTTAGAAATAAAATGAGAGATCTATAACATGTATTTGATCTTGTTTTAGTTAACTGTTTAACACTTTGAGCAGCAGTGTTTATATTCATATTGAAACACAGAAGCCTATTGTTTGAAGTTGTAGATAACAAACAAACAAACAAACAAACAAACAAACAAACAAACAAACTAACTAACTAACTAACTAACTAACTAACTAACTAACTAACTAACTAACTAACTAACTAACTAACTAACTAACTAACTAACTAACTAACTAACTAACTAACTAACTAACTAACTAACTAACTAACTAACTAACTAACTAACTAACTAACTAACTAACTAACTAACTAACTAACTAACTAACTAACTAACTAACTAACTAACTAACTAACTAACTAACTAACTAACTAACTAACTAACTAACTAACTAACTAACTAACTAACTAACTAACTAACTAACTAACTAACTAACTAACTAACTAACTAACTAACTAACTAACTAACTAACTAACTAACTAACTAACTAACTAACTAACTAACTAACTAACTAACTAACTAACTAACTAACTAACTAACTAACTAACTAACTAACTAACTAACTAACTAACTAACTAACTAACTAACTAACTAACTAACTAACTAACTAACTAACTAACTAACTAACTAACTAACTAACTAACTAACTAACTAACTAACTAACTAACTAACTAACTAACTAACTAACTAACTAACTAACTAACTAACTAACTAACTAACTAACTAACTAACTAACTAACTAACTAACTAACTAACTAACTAACTAACTAACTAACTAACTAACTAACTAACTAACTAACTAACTAACTAACTAACTAACTAACTAACTAACTAACTAACTAACTAACTAACTAACTAACTAACTAACTAACTAACTAACTAACTAACTAACTAACTAACTAACTAACTAACTAACTAACTAACTAACTAACTAACTAACTAACTAACTAACTAACTAACTAACTAACTAACTAACTAACTAACTAACTAACTAACTAACTAACTAACTAACTAACTAACTAACTAACTAACTAACTAACTAACTAACTAACTAACTAACTAACTAACTAACTAACTAACTAACTAACTAACTAACTAACTAACTAACTAACTAACTAACTAACTAACTAACTAACTAACTAACTAACTAACTAACTAACTAACTAACTAACTAACTAACTAACTAACTAACTAACTAACTAACTAACTAACTAACTAACTAACTAACTAACTAACTAACTAACTAACTAACTAACTAACTAACTAACTAACTAACTAACTAACTAACTAACTAACTAACTAACTAACTAACTAACTAACTAACTAACTAACTAACTAACTAACTAACTAACTAACTAACTAACTAACTAACTAACTAACTAACTAACTAACTAACTAACTAACTAACTAACTAACTAACTAACTAACTAACTAACTAACTAACTAACTAACTAACTAACTAACTAACTAACTAACTAACTAACTAACTAACTAACTAACTAACTAACTAACTAACTAACTAACTAACTAACTAACTAACTAACTAACTAACTAACTAACTAACTAACTAACTAACTAACTAACTAACTAACTAACTAACTAACTAACTAACTAACTAACTAACTAACTAACTAACTAACTAACTAACATGCTAACGGTTACAATAATTTCTGTCTTCTAACTAAACGAGTGAAATGGTCCCTGTCTAAAATGATAAGCAAAATTTATAGGTTGAGATGTGGATTACAGAGTGAAAATATACTCTCTGCTGTATCATTTATTTCGTGAAACTACTATCTAGCTTAGAGAACACAACACCTCAGTAATCACTTTATATATATATATATATATATATATATATATATATATATATATATATATATTCATATAGAACAAATTTTTTTCCGTTTGAAACTGGTCAACTAAATCTCAGCCTAAGCGACTTTTGATATCAGATTTTTTGTCAACAAGAAACATATGGCATACGATATGGTCTCATATTAGTGAAATCTTTGTGTCACATATCAGTAAATCAATTAGAAATGCTTACAGAGTATCATATTGTATGGTATTTCTACTGACAACATGAAGTTAATTAATTGCTTTTTTCTTATGTGTACATAATTATCAAATTTAGTTCAATGATCATTTGAGGTTAATTCAGTCTGTTTCTTATCAGATATATATATATATATATATATATATATATATATATATATATATATATATCAGCCTTATTTGTAGACTAAATATTTATCGAACTAATTCTCACGATTATTTAATAAATACCGGTAAAATGCTACTTCAAAGGTACAGTTGAGGATTTTCTGTTTATTTTTATTTTTCAATCATTGACGTGTAATAAAATAAAACAATCTATTCAATGAGTTCAATAAATACTAATTGAAAAAAGAAAAAGAAATTTCTACTTCATTCATTTGGTCATCTTCATCAAGAATTAAAAAAAAAGTACAAAAGCTGAGACAAATAGAGCAAAATGTAGACATGGTACGGTAGAAGTAAGCGACGAGTTGAGGTTTTATTTAATCCTCACCTTTGTATGCTTTTGTGTGTGTGTGTGTTGTGCGTGTACGTCTTCCTAAATGATCAGAGGGAATTGAATTGAATTTTCAACTACTCTAGTTTCCATGGTGTGACTTGATTATACAACTGTCTATCGGTGTGTTTCGATGTAAAAACATTTACTTGTATGTTGCGGGAAGAGAAGCTGACTGGTAAAATCAAATGATAATTGGCGGTAAAAACAAGAAAATTTATATGCATAAACAGGTAAACAAATATGTATACATGTAAAAGTCAGACATTTAGTAGGGCAAGTAAATAATGGACTTAGTTTGGCCAAAGTATGTTTTAGTCTTTGCATCTTTTTGGACAAAAGCCGCTGGATCACCGGCCAAATCTGTCTTGGGCTCTCTGTTCAAGTAGTTCTCAAGTGCTGTTAATTCTTGTTATGCTCGACTCTAATTATGCTTATACCATTACGAGTTCACCTTAGTCGAATAACGAGAACAAAACAATAAACCAGCGTCCAGGTAGGCTACTGTGATCCCTTGACCAAATTTAATCAACAAGAAGTCTTGATATAGTGTAGACTTTGTATTCTACAAACACCCAGCCAGCACACAATGAATCCAAGCACTCAAATTGCGTTTATTTATACTCTATAGAGACGTCCTTGGGACAGTCACAAAAGAGCACACTAAAATGACACAGTAACCAATCATAGCCAAGGATTTTGCTGGTGGTAAATGTGATCTCAAGGTCAAGTGATCGGTCCATGAAATAAATCCAAAATAAAGATATTTATCAAGCGAGTTCTGGGCATCTAACATCCCCAACCATTCTCGTCATATCTGCCTTAAATTCTTAACGCAATGCATTGTTTGTCTTCCGTTTTTCCTATAGCATTGAGGATTCTAGATCAAGAATGGCTTCGTGACGTAACCTGATAATTTCTTCAGTATATGTTCTATCCACCACCAGAGTTACTTTCCAAATTCTTCTTGAGTTGGAAACTGGTTGTTCTCTGCCATAAAACATTGTTGCTGATGGTATCTTGTTAGAGGATCCGTAGAATGCTGCATAAATAACTATTTGTAAATAAGTGTATCTTTTGATTGATGACTTTCGTATTTCCCCATGTTTCCGCACCAAACAGCAGAACTGTCTTGACTAAGTTTGTTTACATATGCCAGAACAAACTAGGGAGCATATGAAAATGAAGTAGTTCTGAAATTGAAAAGTCTGTGTTATAGGCTAATGAATGATAGAGCGAGATAGTGGCTAGTAGTGGTATCCAGGACGCTCATTTGGTCCTATTTAGGACTCGTCAGCTTGACATACCTGCATTTCAGAATGATGTTCTCTTCAGGACTCGAACCCATTACACAAACGAGTGTCTATCTGAACTCGGTAGTTAAGTGGATAACTCGATGATGTCTGAAGTGAATGGTACTAGGTTTGAGTCCTGTCGTGCACATCAACTCTGAGATGCAGGTACGTTAAGTTGATGAGCCATAAATAAGATGAAATTATCGTCTTGGATTACCTCACTAGCCAATATCCACCTCTGCCAACAATATTTGTAACTTAAAAACACCATCGAGGCTAACCATACAGGATGTACATTTACCAAAAGAAACCGTTCAATTACATTCCGAAACATCAATCGATATATAGTTTAATTAATGTGAAGAATGAAAAGTAATTTTCAGCTGGTCGTAAAAATAATATTTTAAATTAAAATTTTATTCATCTGAATCTTTGAAAATATTATAGATTCGATTCAGTAAGAAATTATAAGACTTAGCTTGGTTATGATCTCAAAATGAATGAAGAACTTTGTCGATACTGATTAGTTTTTCAAAAGTTCTCCAACTAATTAAAATACATGATAAGAATAATTTTTTTCGCTTCACACTCATAAAATTAGCTTCATTCCATACGATTCATGTAAATATTGTATGTAAACTACTGAAATACATCACTTCACAGTTATTTATTCAACAGTATGTTCGGTAAATTTGAGTTAAGTATTGAATTTCAGTAAATTCAGTGATACAAATCTCTATTAAATATTTTAACATGACTGATTGCAATGTCGTTTTAATTTTGTTACCCTATCTGTATTTGGAAAACATCAACTCTTAGTGAAATTTAGTTATGTGTTACAACAAAATTTATTCAATTGAAGACTTTAAGAACCTTGAATCTGTGATTCTGTTAAGAAGAATCCATGCTTAAAAGAATCGAAATGATTGAAAAAGATTTGTAGATTACCACCATTAAATAAAAGAACTAACTTACTTACTTACTTACGCCTGTTACCCACAATGGAGCATAGGCTGCCCACCAGTTTTCTCTAACCAACTCTGTCCTGGGCTTCCCTCTCCAGTTCTGTCCAATGTTGGTTCATTCCTCTCATATCTTTCTCCATTTATCGGCGTGATGTGTTGCTTGGCCTTCCTCTTTTCCTTTTACCTTGAGCGTTCCATGTGAGAGCTTGTCTTGTTATGCAGTTAGATGCTTTTAACAGTGTGTGTTCTATCCACTTCCACCACTTCTTCCTGATTTCCTCCTCCACTGGAATCTGGTTTGTTCACTCCCACAGTACGTTGGTGCTGATTGTGTCTGGCCAACGAATCCGAAGTATTTTGCATAGACAACTGTTAATAAATACTTGTATCCTCTGAATGATGGTTTTCGCAGTTCTCCAAGTTTCCACTCCATACAGTAGAACTGTCTTAACATTTGTATTGAAAATCCTGATTTTGGTGTTAATTGATATTTGTTTGGAGTTCCAGATATTTTTCAATTGTAGAAATGCAGTTGACATATCTCATTTTAAAGTGAATTAACCTGGTTAGAATAATATTCAATAAATCTTTATCTGTATTAAAAACTGTAATTAAATAATATAAACCTATGTGAGACACTTCCGTGACTTGTTTTAAACAGGATCATCCCTGCTTTCCAGCTGGTATATAAAGTGAGCCATGTATAGAAATAAGGATGTATATTCATCGACAATACTGACTGAATTACGTTTTATTGTGGAGTGGCTGAAGTAATCAATGTAAACCAGCTAAATAGATAAATGCTTTTGTGTTTGTTGTGAAATATGTATAATGTTAAGCTTGATCTCTTCTGGGAATTTGTAGCATTTCCACAAATGGATAATACACCTTGTCTATGAATTTCGATAAATTTGAAACTTTACAACAATGTACACTTTGATATGTTTTGACAAAAAAGCACATTAATCACGTGTTTCATTATCAAAATTTTAACACAATACCTAGATATATGGGGACTAACAGTTAAGAATTGCTTTAGTTTAAATTTGCGAAAAATCAGTCATGATATACTCTAAATTAGTGTTTATTTCTGACAATGGAAACGTTGTGTAGAGGGTCGTACTAGCCTTATTAATATCCAAAAAAAATATGTTTAAAAAAGGAATAACCAGTATTCAAAAAAGAGGAAATTTAGGAGTGTTTTTTTTAAACACATGACTGTATTAATAATCTGATTGATTACTGTGTAATGATAATTTATGTCTAATAAACATAGTGATTTTTCGGCTAGTTTACAATTTATTTTGCACTTACAAGCTCAAACCTATAGACCCTTTGGGGCTGCTACCGGTCCCAAGCCCGGATAAAGGAGGATGGGATTGGCGACACCATCCCACCAGAAAAATTAATTCGCTAAAAAACGCTAACCAGAACAAATACTTCAAACCATTTTAACTCTGCCCTGGGAGTTAGAAGAAGAATTACGAAGTCTCGTGATGAAAGCCAAGTTTCCTTGGAAGGAACGAGGCTGATGCCCCTTCTGACAACCAGAACAACCATTCTTTTAGGTACATAGAATAGAGAAAGACATAAGAAGAATGAACAAAAATTGGATAGAAGTGGAAAGGGAAGTCCAAGACGGAGTTGGTTAGAGAAGACTGGTCGGAGGCCTATGTTCCATTGGGGGTAACAGGCGTAAGTAAGTAAGTAAGTAAGTAAGTAAGTAAGTAAGTAAGTAAGTAAGTAAGTAAGTAAAGGCTCAAACATGTTAGATATTGTGTTGTATACGTACGATCCTATTAGGATCTACCATTTTTAAACTCAATCACTTACACCTAACAAATACATTCAGCTAGAGGTATTGATTGCCATCCATTGTTGTTTATTTTTATTTCTGATTTGAATATTTTTTTGGCTTTGTTTAAGTGATTCCTTTGGTGAATAATAATTCGTATTGAAGACGTTTTAAAACTGAAGGAAGTACACTGCAATCGTTTTTATAGCATTCGTTTTGATCAATATCAAAGAAATTCCTAAAGTAACCAGTTAGTAAGAAAAAATGGTATTCACAATATGAAAGTAGTAAGTGAACATATTTTAACAATTTTACGCATTAGTGAGGTGATTACATTTGTTTAGGCTCCAATAAATAAATACAAATTTTAGTAGAATAGCTTACAACAGATCAAAATAAAATTTATAATCGATATTACAGTGCTTTTAAATGATTGTAAATCAAAATTTTCAATTGAAAAAAAGAAAATATCATCAATTTTAAAACGACTGATTTACAAAATTTTTTTTTGAAACCATGAATCGATCAATGTTAGACCACCATTAGAAACCATAATGCAAATTACCTGTGCTCACTAGTGACTAGCTTTGTGAGGAATGTTCTCCGAGTTCTAGTGGAAAGACATGAGACCAGTGAAGTTCAACCTGTTCGGGTGTAGACAGTAACTACCGAAGACTGTGTATGAGGTTGCGCAACTCAGTGAATTGATCAAGTTAGACATTAACACCGTTAGATACCGGCCCAGCGGTCCGATGGTTAAGCGTTCGCGCACAATACCGAAGGTCCCGGGTTCGAATCCTGCGAGGTGCAGGAGTCGTGGATGCGCACTGCTGAGGAGTCCCATACCAGGACGAAACGACCGTCTTTCAGTGCTTCCAGGTTTCTAATGGTGGTCTAACATTGATCGATTCATGGTTTCGAAAAAAAACTTAACAATCTTCACAAACCCATAATGTGATTTACAAAAATATCAATAGAAAAATACAACACTAGCCAACAGAAATGTTTAAATAATTTGTGACAGGTGTGAAGAAGAAGAAGAAGTGCAGATAAATATAGATTTGTACTATAGAAATTCATAAATAAGGTTTAAAAAATACAAACAATGTTAAGGAATTTTATTCGTAAAAATTCATACATGAACTAGAGAGCTAGTTGATTCCCTCCCTAGTAGTAAATTATCAAAAAGTAAAGCAGTTGGTAGGATGCGGTTTTCATTAAAAAAAATTTTTTTTTAACAGTAAGCGTTTTTTTAAAATAAAAATCCGATTTGTAAAAGAACACGTATTATTTATATTTCAAGAAACATATGCTTCTCTCTGAATTCCATTTAACCTTTCTATTAGACTTTTTTTTTGCCTTGATCCTAAAATAAAGAATATTTTAGTTAGAGATTCACTAAAAAAAATTCAATCCGTTCATTAGTTAAATCTGAAAATTCGGGAAATTAAATATTATTTTAGAATTATCAATTAGTTAATTAACAGCAACGTAGAACTTCGTACGTACGTAGGTATATCAGTTCAAGTTGCCATACCTACATTAGCACAGACATGTAATTGTCAATTCAAATCCTATAGTAGTACAGGTAGTAGAAGTATTAGCCGTAATCGGAGAGATTAAGGTTTGTAAATATAACTCAACAAGTAGAATCTAGTGAAACACACTTAAAAAAAACATAAGGGTTTTGATGAATTCAGAAGATTAGGATTTGGTGGAACACAAAGAATGAATGCACCTGCGCCATTGCAAACGATTATGAGTCATATCATTTAAGGTCTCTAACCATCGGTGACTATCGTCTCGCGGACCCCAACCAGGTAGCCTACATCTACCAGCATGACTCAGTCCACTTGTCAGTGACTTCATGGATTTGTGCCATGTTTTGGTTTGGCCGCCCCTAGCTTTCTTCCAACCTACTCCTACACCACAAAACATAGCTCGATGAGGCAGTCGGTGGTTGAGCATACGTAACACATGTTCCAACCACCTCAACTGATGAAGTTTCAATACTTCATCTATTGATTTGCCATCCTTACCTGTCACTAGTTCAAGTGGTGATAAAAACTAGTCCTGAAGAAACATTTTGCATTTCGAGTAGGAGAATCGCATTCCGAATATGCTTGCATTGTTGCTTAGGGTAGTCAGAAGACTGTGCATTTTGTCAGCGTCTTCACCGAATAGAACTATGTTGTTATCGGCATATTCTAAGTCAAACAATGAATATCCTGGTAGAAGGTTTAGTTTAAATTATATTAACTATTGATAATATATTGTGTGTGTTAGCAAAACATTGTATTTTCGATATTTCTTGGGATAGTTTCGCCAATTAAAGAAATTACCGTCGTAGCTCTAAAAATTATTTAAATGCAGCGCTACAAATCATGTTTATTATGAGCTTATTTTTCATATTATTGTTTATATATGAGAAGTTAAATAACAACTCTCTTAAAAAGAGACATGTTAATCACCAATCAATCATTGAACTGTAGTATAGAGTGTAAAGGTTCTCGCTGTTTTCATTTTTCTTCACCATTAGGATAAGAAAGTTCTGTTTTTGGAAAAACTGTATATAATCGCAGATGCATATTTATTTATTTTCCAAAATTATAATCAATAATCTTTCTGTTAATAATAATAATAATAATAATAATAATAATAATCGTTATAATAGATTTGTTGAATGCCTTGACAGAAGTGCAAAATAAATGAAAATCGAAAAAAAATATTATTATGACTAAGAAACAGAAGATTCAGTTGGTATAACTTTGAGTACTCATCCGGAAGACAGATAACGATTGATAACTGTGACACGCAAGTACTATACGATGTGGTTAGATGAAATTTTGAAGTTGAGATGAACTGTATTTAGAAAAAAAATGTGTGCAAAAAGTTAAACGGTCGGTGGAGAAGTAGTGATGGTTTTAGAAAGAAATGAAAGATTTAGACCATCATAGAAAATGTTGTTGGACAAGTTTCTTTTGCACAGATAATTCTGGTTTTTTCAGATGTATATAGAAACAGCTTTGATATTGTTAAGAAGAGGGTGACTCATTGCCTCTGAGGGGTTTTTTTTCATCCATCTGGTAGATAACTATAAACACTGTGTAATTTCAATATTAAGAAAATGCATATTTTATCGGTTTTCAACTTCGAATCTGAATATAGTTGTTACTTGACTTCGAATCACACCTTCATATTACATTTATTGTCAAAATGGATAAAATTCTTATTCAAATACCTGTAAGTTTTCGATTGATCGTTTCCCAAAATGGCTATGAAACAATTAGCTAGTAATGAGTCGAGAGGGGAATCCATCGTTATACCATTCTTTTTCCTACAGCTTATATCATTGAATGTAAATTGAACAGTAAAAACTGGTCATAGTGAACAATCCCTCTAAGTAGGATGCTGATATTCAACTATTATTTAATGTACTTGCAAATAAAACAAATGGTCACTGTAAATGTTACATTACTAAACAGTGACTGAACGTCGAATGAGAGCACGATTTGGTTATTTACACTCACCTCTTTTGTGCATTCAGTGAATTCAACGTGTTGCGTGGAAAATGTATGAAAATAAGTTTTCTTATCGGTTCCAAGAGATACTTCAGCTATTTCACTACAAATGTAGATATCTTTGTTAATTACTTGATCTCTTTCCACTCTCTCAACGGGTTCTCCTCATCTAGTTATCGCTCCTTTTAGTCCTATTTCTTCTCATTGGTATATAATAAGGAAATTTGCTGCTATCTGACATAAGTATGTCGTTGTGTCAATCTTGACCTTTCGATCTATCGACATAAGAATCCTGTACCTCTGTTTGTATGTTTTCTCAGATGCTTTTTGTTTCGGATCTCTTGTAGGCTTCACTTTTATCTACTTGTTTCCCGTGCAAATACTTATTACAGTTGTCTAGAACAGTAGATTTACACTGTTGAAATCTTTGTTCGAAAACCAGATTACGTTTATTTGTCTGACTGATTATATTTTCAAAATGAACATTGCTGCGAATTTCTTTAACTTGATTTACATTGTAGAATTTGTCCTTATAGATCGGATTCCGAGTTGTAAATTCAATAAAGATGTTGATAGAAAATGATTGAATGCATATTTCTCCGAGTTATTTGGGAATTCGCCTTGTGTTTCTTCAATTTTCAAAGTTTTGGTGAAATTCGAAAATAATTTGTGCAACTTTAAATCTGAATTCGCCGAAAAAAGAACACTATGTTACAACAATCTTTTTTATTTTAATTTATATATCAGTAGATATAGTCAGTTTTCTGTTTCACTAAAATTTATTTAGGTTATAATAGTCAAAACTCTTCTCAACCGACTTGTCCGACAACTCATCACTTCACAACATCGAGATCATCTCTCATTGAATGTTTTGCATTAAAAAAATAAGAATCGCCTAAATTCAAATCAAATAAAATCTATATATATATAAATAGAAAATGATTTCAGATCATCAATAATGAAAACTGTGTATGGCAGTAAGTAGTGTGTAAGGTGAATCATCATTTATACATATAAAGCATTTTCTTATGTGATGATAAACTCATTAGTCTGAAAGTTGTTCCGGTCAATTTTTTTTTCAATAATTTTCTTCATTATTCTTTTTCTTGTTATTTTGTCTGTTAAGAATTTATTTCTCTTATATGACAGTATTGAGTTCATCAGTATTTAGTTAATAACCCATGGGATTTGTTAGATTTTCAATGCATTAAGAAAACGAGAATATAAGTAAATGTGATTTTTTTTCTCTTTATTCATCATTATGTCCGGTCAGAAATAATCGTTCGATAATCGACTAGGCGATGGTAAAAAATTTGAACATATGACTTGGAAATTGACTTAAGTTTCGTGCTAGTCACCACTCATCTACGTGTGATAATCGTGTTGGCTATTACTTATAATTCAGACAAGGAACTACTGCAGATCTGATGAAGCTAAGTAGGAACTTTCAATTAGAGTTATGGAGATTAGTGTTTTTACACATTTGAAATCATCAATCAAGCAATGTTAGACCACCATTAGAAACCTAGAAGCACTGGACGGCCGTTTCGTCCTGATATGGTACTCATCAGCATTCATAACTCTAATTGAAAATAAAGTAGGAACTCAAAAGAATGATACAAGTAAAGATTTATTCACTCTGAAACATGATGACCATAGTCGAAAATACCCTAATTTATATTTTCAGGGAGAGCTTTGGAGATTTGTGTTTTAAACATTTGAAATCATCAGTCAGTCATTGTCAGACCACCACTAGAAACCTGGAAGCATTGGACAGCCATTTCGTCCTGGTATGGGACTCATCAGCAGTGCGCATCCACGACTCCTGCACCTCGCACGATTCGAACCCGGGACCTTCGGTATTGTGCGCGAACGTCTAACCATCGGACCACTGGGCCGGTATGTCTAACTCCGATTGATCTACGGATTTTGCGCGACCTCAACCATTTGTCTTTGGTAGTTACTGCCTACACGCGACAGAGTTGAACTCCATTGGTCACATCTTCTCAACTAGAACACCGAGAATTTCCTCACGAAGCTAGTCACCAGTGAGCACTGTTACGATATTTTCAGGTAGAGCTTTGGATGTTTGTGTTGATTTGTTCATTCAACTGGGGGAAAGAGTTACATTAAAATAATATCCAGCAATTATAACAAATCACATGCCGAATGTCACACTGAACAATAGTTCACGTTAACTTCATTCAAACAATATCATCTCTTGAATCGAAATCACTCTGTCAATAAAATCAATATTACACTGAGTGAACATCATATTGAGTTAAAAAAAAACAGTAGTAATATTACATTGCGGGGTTGTTGTGAAGATTGTTAAGTTTTATTTGTAACCATGAATCGATCAATGTTAGTAATATTAAACGATGATTATAATTAGTCATCGATATCATTACACCTTATTATTCCGTCGCATTAGTTTGTTATTTTGTTAGGTGACTTGCTTGGTCATGTTGTCCATTTGGTTGTAACTCCATCTGAACTACAAATATTCCAATAAATCGACATGTCGTCACATTAATTATTACGATTAAATAGCTTTTAACAATAAAAATGATACCAAGAAAATATTTGTTTCCCTGAAATAAATTTCTCATAAACAAGATCGGTTACTTCTTTTTAAGGTTACCCAGTTTTAAATGTTTACAAACTTGTGAACACTTGCATCGATGAAATAAGTGGTTTTTAAAATAAACTGAGGTTAGTGACATTTTTCTTTAGGGAATAGAGACTGAAAGGTTTTCGTGTTGGTTAGATGTAAAATAGCATGCACTAGTGTGAAGCGTTGGTTAATGAAAAACGCTAATCATGCCAAAAACTTCAAAACAAGTAAATATATATATAAGGAATAGTCGACTAGTAACAACTATCAATTAGGGGAAAATAACATACCTACGTGCAAAATATTTTGTAGGAAAGTAATTTACTTAGGCCTATTACCCCCATTGGAGTATAGGCCACCGAACAGTATTTTCCAACCTACTCTGACAAGGGCCATACTTTCCAATTCTAACAAATGGATGCTCATTCTTTTCACGTTTGTTTCCAATTATCGGCGCATTTTTTCCTTTTCTGTGGCATTGAGGATTCGAAGTGAGTGCTTTTCTTGTGACGGACTCGGATGCTTACCTCAGTATGTGTCATATTCACCTCCAGCGTTACTTCCTGATTTCTCTGTCTGTTAATGAATGAACTATATCTTCTGGATCATGGCTTTAGTGGTTCTCTGAATTTCTGCCGCATACAGTAAAATTGTATTGACATTTGTATTGGAAAATCTGACATTGGTGTTTGTTTACAGTTGTTTTGAGTTCCAGAGTTGTTCAGTTATAGAAATGCAGCCCTTGATTTACCGATTCGCACCTTCATACGTGCAACAGATTCACCTAGTTTATTGATGATGCTGCCCAGATATATAAAAGGTGTCTATATACACCAAAGCTTCTGCACCAAGTGTGATTTGTTTGGTGAATGTTGTGGAGAATTTTACTTTTTCCCTTGTGTATATCGAGACACTACTATTGTAGAGTCTGCTTGATTTCGTTGTTAGATGTGAGACAGAAGAATTAAATCATCTCTGAAGTCCAAATCATCCTCTTGGGGCCCTTCTAAGGTTACTAACGATTCAAAACACCCGGATAAAGGAGGAGGGTTGGCCATGAGGTCAGCGACCTCATCCCACAGAAAACCAACTTGCTAAAAAACTCTAACTAGGAAAGTAGACACGATCAAAGGTCTTTTAAAACATCAATATTTTCGTAGAATTGTTATTATTGTTCTTCATTTACTAATCGGTAATATTAGGACTTGACCTTTACTCTCAATTTCTATCGAGTATGTCATAAACGATTGGAACAATGGGTCTCATTTGAAATACATAATTTTTTAAAGCTTTACAAGCTACATAAAAAATTTAGTTTTCTTCATATTCAATTAAGTTAAAAGTTTTTTCATCCACGACTGAAGAGAAGAATAATCGCATAAAATTCGATCGAATGGTCACAGGGTTGTATAGATTAGAAAGTAATATTAAGGTTTCAAAATTTCGCCCTAAACAACTTAAGAAGTGACCGCCTAAACTGACGCTATTTATAAACTCAGTTCATATGGCCAGATTTAAGACAAATTTCTTAAAGTTCCGTTCAAAAAACTGTGACCTGTAAAGTGAACTAAGTCGAGCATAAGACGGTAGATTAACTAAAATATTAGTGAAGATTGTACTACATGACTAATTGACAGGTATGATGTTATTATGAACCGAAGACAATGTTAGTCGAGCAGTATCATGCGTCGATTAAAGTTAAGCATTAACATTGTTGGATCCTTGGTCACTGGTCTAGAAGTAAACTATTCACACAAATCTGCGTTTTCGTCTTCTATGGTGGGGTCATGATATTCGGTGCTAAGGGGCCTCATAATGGGACGAAACGGCTGTCCATTGCATTCAAGTTTCCAGTGGTAATCTAACAATAATCAGTTCATGGTTTCAACGAAACCCAACAATCTCCACGACTGTGTACTGAAAATTTGAATTATTCAATTACAATTTCTTAATTCAATTCAATCTGATCAGTTTTTGATCATGCAGAGGATGAATTCGATATAGTGAAGTGTTATAGTTAATGAATGATGAAAAGTTTTGAGTTAGTAAAGATCAACTTTTAACCAATTTCTTCGTGTTTTTTTTTCAATTAACTCATAAGTGAAAAATCATTTTTATATAATATTATACATAATGTTATTTTATTTTTTCTTACATCAAACTAACAAGTTATTGAAACTATCATCAAAATTGAATTATGAATGATGCCAAGTTGAATTTAATTTTGTTTTATAGAAATAATACAAAATATATAAAATTTTATTGAAATTGACTACAGACCAAGTGAATTAGTTAAATATTGCATTTTTATATAAGCTTAACAAATATTATAGATAACTAGTTTTATGAAAATTGTTTACTTTTATTGGAAACATATTGAACATTTAAACAAGTTTAAACTAGTTAGATAAAAAAACCTAAACATTTATGGTAATAGTATTTGTTATGGACTATTTTCAGTTGGGGAACAATCGTAAACCAATGAATAGTGGATAGTTGTTCTATTCTTTTTGTTGAAACTCCTGAGAAATGAGTGCTTACAACCTTGGTAGAGGTAGGCAATAAGTGAGCTAAATATTGAGGTTGCTGAAAATCCTTGAACTACTGAGCTATCATATTTCCAACTTTATTCAATGCAGAATACGTCATAATGACATCTGAATTACATCAATCATCATTTATTACTAGGCTTTAGAGAAATTCATCTGAAACTTAGGTCATTATTGAGCGCATGGTTATAATTCAGATAATTCCATGAAGTTCTACTAATTTTAGTGAATGAAATGATATCAAAGAATACTTTTTGTCTTTAGGGAAGAAATACATAATGTTTCATTTTTTTGAAATACAATTCAAGAAATAGTGGGAACAGTTTATCCAACATTTCATCATGTTATTGAAAGATCAATACACTTTAGCCTTCTTCATTAGTGTATAAGGCTTAATTTTAGAACAGTAAACCTTCATTTAAAATTGCCTATGAACCTAATCGTTTTATTGATTAAATCTTTAAAGAATTTAATGAAATGAAGAGATTGAACATTGTATGTAAATTGGACTTGTCCCGGATAAAACTATTAGCTAATAAATGATGAACTAACTGAAATTCTAATTCATTCTAGTGAAGTTTAATGAACATACTATCTGTTTGCATTCTATGTATTTTGTAATTAACAAAATTTCACATCACATGAAAACAAGTGCTACACTCGAGACTAATTTGTAGTTGTTGAGAATTATTCAAAACTATTCAAAGAAAAACTACCAAAGTAGTGTATTCAGCTGATATAAAGCTGTTTCTTTACTAAAGTGAAGTTGAATATTGACAGCAGCTAGTGAGAAAAGCTATTATATTATTAGGCTACGTAGGTAGCTTCTAGTATATATATATGGCAAAGGAATCAAGTTACCTATGCGTTATTAATGTTTTATAAGTACACAGTATTTGGCTTAGCCGAGGATTTTCCTGTTTATTAAGTTGATGATTAGTCTTCACTGAAACTTTTAACTCAAGGTCTGATCATATTTGTGTATATGGTATTTGGTATATTGTAATCGTTATGCTGATGTGTTCATTCCAAACAGATGTTCAAATATTCAGATGTTCTAAGTGAAATCTTCGACGAAAATTAAGAGAATGGAAAAGATGCACAAAAATGCAGTTTTGGTTACAAAAGATCAGTTTTATTCAGGTGGATGCCATTGATTTCAGCTGTCTTTGAAAGGCATATGTATAGACCATTGAGCAAACATTCCTTCTATAGTATATTGGAATTGTGCATTTTGATTGTGAATTGAAACACCCTTTCAGAATAAGAAGCACTCAGTTTTAAAGCGACCAAATATGATCTTTCGAACGAATCTGATCTATCCAAAAAGAGATAGAATAACATTTATTTGTTGCGATTGATTTGATTAATTGAACAATTGTTGGTGGAGTAACTGGTTGGTGATATTTGTTTAGGTAATGATGTAAATTTACATTTCTGATGAATATTAGAACCGTTATTTACCCAATCACTTATTTTGGTTTTAAACTAGGCAAGGCGCGTATCTAAACTACCTAGACAGTTATTCTACAGTCCAAACCTCAATTTGGATCCTACATCCATGGTTTGTGAGAAATAGCCACAAATAGTAACCACAATATTCTCCGTAGTTGTGAATGTCACTGACACTTAATCGGGTTATCACGAATTTCTATATCATTCTTCTGGTAGCCAAAATCTATCATTCCACAATATATGTGATAATATGATCGAAATATATTTTCATCTAAGATTTGATAATGTAAAAATTACTAAATATTAACTTACTCATTCAGTATCTCACTCAGTTTTGACAGCTGCTGCGATCGAACATTTGATCGATAAGATAAATTGAAAATTTCAACTCTAGTTGATTTGAAACTTCCTGCTGCGCAGTTGTCAAAGAGAGAAAACTATCAGCTAATGTTTTGAGGCATTAAAAATTACTCTTCACAACCAAATAATAAAAATTAAAAACTGTCATTTCTACATGAAATATTTTACTACAACAATATTATTTTTAGTCTTTTTTTATCAGTTAATAGATGATGAAACTGAAGGTCAATAAACAACCAATAAGTTTATATTTGTGTTTACTTAATTGATAGTCAAGTGTTTGAATTTTAGATCAACTGATCAATTTTCAAACTGAAAATAATTTTTTACTAACACATAAAACATCTTGTCCAATAGGTTGATAAATATCACAATTCAGTGTAAATGTATCCACTACACACATTTAAAATTACATTTCTGAAAACATATATTTTGGGCTTATTTTCTACCGAAAATAGAATTACTTCTGTTTAACACAAGCTCATTAAAACAAATAAGTTGTTGAATAGAGTAGATGGATAATAGACAGAGAATAAAACTGTTTAGGACCCATTAGCTGGATATCATTGCATCTGAGGATTGATATACGTTCGATAGAAATCCAGATGTGTTGTCCATTTAGCTACTGTGCTTGAACAGTCACTAACTAGTTCGACGAGTGTGAATTCCATGCCATCATTAGTAATTTTTTGTATTATATCTTTGTTGGTGACCAGGAACAGTTTTTAATCAGTTTGCACCGGATTGGTCACTTACGACTGTTACCCCGCAATAAAGTATGGGCCACCGAACACCATTCCCCTGTAACACGCGTAATCAGCAGTCACTGAAGGGCAGAGAGAATCTAAAATCACAACACACAAGGTTAGTTCAACGCCTCACACCAAGAGAGAACAAGAAGTTGTTGTCACGGCACTCCTTTATTTGAAAATCAAATATGCGGACTTTTTACAGGAATAGGGCGGGTAGTGTACCAATGTCTTATGAGTCATCCTGTAAGTTTAGAGCACTCAGGGCTTGTTCTTCAGCTTCTAAAGCATTTGTGTTTGATCGCCCTGAAACAGAAAGAAAACGGAACGAGTTAGCAACATCATACATAGTGATTTTGACTCCGTTACACCCCAACCTACTCTGATCTGGGCCATGCTTTCCAGTTCTATCCAACTGATGCTCATTCTTCTAATGCCTGCTTCCAATTCGCGGCTTAATGTGTTCGTTGGTATTCCTCGTTTCCTTTCGCCTTGAGGATTTGAAGTGAGGGCTTGTCTTGTGACGCAATTGGATGCATCCCTCAATATGTGTCATACTCATCTCCGGTGCTACTTCTTTCATCCAGTGGGGCTGGTCTATTCAAGAGTTCTTCAAAATCCTCTACCCACCTGTTTCGCTGTTCTTTGATGTTGCTGGTTACTTTGCCTTACTTGTTTTTCACTGGTCGTTCTGGTTTAAGATGGTTTCCGGCGAGCTTCCTTGTTGTATCGTACAACTGTCTCATGTTTCCTTCTCTTGCAGCCTTTTCCGCCGTCATTGCTAGATCATCCACATATTTGTCACCTCTGATGCTCTTCATTACTTGCCTGTTTGCTTCTGTGTATTCAGCTTTGGGTCTTAACTTTCTCTGTTCCTGTTTGGCTGGTGTTGATTTCTGCCTTCTTGTTCCTCCTTTCTTGAATCTTCTCCAGAATATAAACAGAGATTCACTCCTTCCGATGGTACCACTTGTGACCCAGGACTTCATGACATATTGAATTTATTGCTTTCTTGATCTCTTTCCAAACGTTCTCCATGGTTGTTTCCTCTCCATTGAATAGATCCTGCAAGGCATGAAACCTATTGCTGAGGGCTATCTTGAATTCGTTGAGCTTTGCAGTATCCTGAAGAAAGGCCGTATTAAACTTCTGTGATGTTGTCTGCCCCATTGTCCAGTGCTTCTTTAGTTTCAGCTTTATTTTAGCGACCGGCAAGTGGTGATTTGAGGCCATATCAGCTCCTCTCTTGGTTCTCACATCCTCCATGGTCCTTCTGAACATTTATTTAGTGAATATGTGGTCGATTTGGTTCTGAGTAGTGTGATCCGGTGGCTTTGTGTATGTATTTATGTAGGAATGTGGTGCCGCCGATGACCAGTTTGTTGAAAGCACACAGGTTTACAAATCTCTCACCATTTTCGTTTCTCTCTCAGTGCATGTCGTCCGACGATGTCTTCATATCCAGTGTTGTTCATTCCAATCTTCAGGTTTAGGTCTCCCATCGAAATGGCTCAGTCCTTTTCTAGGCATTTCTCAACAGTCGACTGCAGCCTTCCATAGGATTAATCTTTATTATCTTCATTGGTATCGTTGGTAGGCGCATAGCGTTGGGTGCTGTTCATTGTAATGTCCTCTTTCTTTGTTTTGAAGGATGCTTTGATGATCCTGGGTCCATGAGATTCCCATCCTATAAGTGCTTTTCATGCTGCTTTGGAACGAATCAGTGCAATTACTTGTGTATGTGTGGCATTTTCTTCTTTATAACCGGAGTATAACGGCAGCTCTTCTGAAGCTAGTCTTTGTTGCTCAACCTGAATCCAACGTGTTTCGCTGATTCCAACTACTTTCAGGTTCCATCTCTTCACTTGTTTAGCAACTTAAATAGTTCTATCGGTATCCCACATAGTACGAACAGTCGACAATTGCCAGCGTCCAGGTAGGCTACTATGATCCAAAAACGACCAAACAGAAGTCTTGATAAGTGTAGAAAGTATATTCTACAAACACCCAGCAAGCACACAATGCATTCAAGCACACACATTTCGTTTATTTATATATCATAGAAACATCCTTGAGACTCACAAAAATAGCACACCAAAATACACAGCAGCCAATCTCAGATACGGATTTTCCTGTTCGGAAATGAGATCTCAAGGTCAACTGATCAGCCCATGCTCGCAAACGTGAAATCCAAAATAAGGCGTTTATCAAGCGAGTTCTGGAGATCTAACATCCCCAGCACTCGCCTGCCCCAACTTCTCTAGATATGTACGATAAATCTCTTTCTTTCCTTTGTAACATAAAAATCTCTAGTCGCTTATTAATTGAAGTGCTTTATGGCTAAACAATATATAATGTGTATTCTCAACACTTCTGACCAATCTGGGGCTATTCGCTGTCGAATTCCTTGATGCACCTTCAAATATCTCCTTGGGTGAGATATCCGCTTTTTACGTAGTACGTTCTAATACAAATTACATAGGATTAAGGAAACGCAACCAGTATTCACTAAACCCAATCACCTGAATAAATTAATATCTATTATAATCTATGAACTTTATTGGATGATTATTATCTCTTACAATACTATAGATGAATAAATTTACAGAGTATGTTTTATTCCATCTTTCTAGCACATTCCAATAAAAGTTCAATTTTTTTTATAAAAATCCTTTTTTTTATTTCTGCAATCCAATTATAACTCGGAAATGATTAATGTTTAATTAACATTAAAAACAAATGATGAATTTCTTTCTATTTATTAATTTTTTTAAAATCATTTTTTTGTAAATTTTTTTAATGATGGCAATAAAAATTTACTTTTCATTATTGAAACAATTCATGAATACCAATGAATCAGTAATGACTTTGATTAGGAGAAAAAAAAATAATATTATTAGTCGTTATGATGAATTCATTTCTGATTGAAATAAAATTTTACCATACATTTGTAAAAAAAAACTTTCTTTTTGATTTGATTTTAACAAAAATTCTAATGCATTTTTTTAAAAATTAGTTTTTTAATGCTTGAAGCATTTATGTATTAAATATAATAGACTGGGTAAATTACAAAAGTTTTGAAATTACAATTTCAGCTCGATCAATATCGATTCCATTGTGATGGCGTTGTGAATGTGTGCAGCTGATGAATCCCGTACAGGTAAGAAATATCTGTCAAATGCTTTCTAATTTTCAATGAATGTAGGGTTAAGACAAACTCGTGATTGATAAAAGTTTTACATCAAGAATTCATTCAAGTGAGTGGAATTCATCAACTGGACTCTGGTACTTGTGATCAACAAATTTTGAAATTTTACTTTGAATCGTCGAAAATTATAACAGGATATATCTATTTGTATGAAATATATACTACTTTTTGGTTGATTTCAGTGATATGCCATTAAATCAAATAAAAATATCGAGTAAAAACTAAATGTTTTGAATGAAAGAAAATAAGTGATATATGATGAGGCAGGTCAGTTTGTTGTCAGTGATGTAAGATCCATTTTGGAAGGCTTTGTTTGTGAAAATCTCTCCATATATACATTTGTAATTTGTTCTTATTGATTCCTTCAGTTGTACATTTTGTTAATCTGTTCGATTCAATTTTGAGATGATAATATTTGTATTTTATAATACTTTATGTTTCTTTTGCCTTTACTGAGTTTCCATGTTTCCTTATGAACTGCATTGATGTTGTTTAAGCTGATAGTTAGTCTTGGCGACAGCCATATTGAATTGTTCCTCCTTTGATTGTGTCGCTTGCATTGACTGGAATTGTGCATTTTGACTGTGAATTGAAGTACTCTTCCAGAATAGGAAACACTCTGTCCAGGAGGGATAGAATAACATTTATTTGTTGCTGTTGATTTGATTAATCGAAGAATTGTTGGTGGGATAACTGAGTGGTAATATTTGTTTAGGTAATGATGTAAATTTATATTTATGATGAATATTAGAACCGTTATTTACCCAAACACTTGTTTTGGATTGTAACTGGGCAGTAGCGCTTATCTAACCTACCTAGACAGTTATTCATCAGTCCAAATCTCAGTTTGGATCCTACAAGTGATGTATTCTGAAAAAGTGACATTTTACTGAAGATCAGAAATAACGGGGCATTTATTTACTTGTACTAATTGCGATTATTGTTTAGGCACCCAGCGGGAAAGTAACATACTTTTAAGTTTTCTCTATACTGAAAAATTCAAAAAGCAAATGCCAGAATCAAAATTTTACAAATACTGGAAAACGTGATTTTGTGCCTCCTTTCTAAGCGAAATACATTTTGTGTGACCAAGTAACAGTTAATGACGAAGTATGAGATATTGTTGATCGTAAATATTCAAAGATTGAGTAATGACAACTAAGTAGAACTTACAACATCCAATAACACTATTGCAATGTAGCTTACTGAAGATTTTTAGTTTCACAACTTAACTCCTCTTAACTGGTATGAATTGTAAATGATATTCTTGAAATAAAATAAAAACAAACATACTAGATTTATAATGTTGCACTTTTTCATAATTGCTATTTCCTTTTAAAATCTTCAGTATTGCTTTAGATTACATTAGACAAATGAACTTAATTTTAATGACAATTCATAGGCATGGGACTCATCAGCAGTGCGTATCCACGACTCCTGCACCTCGTAGGATTCAAACCCGGGACCTTCAGTCTTGTGCGCGAACGCCTAACCTCTGGACCACCGGGCCGGCATTCAACGGTACTAATGTCTAATTAATTGATCTGCGGTTTTGCGCGACCTCACCCATTTGTCTATGGTAGTTACTGCCTACACCCGACAGGGGTGTACTTCACTGGTCACGTCACATATTTTTATATTGAATAGAGGAACTTTGTAAGATTATTAACGATAGTCAAACTTACTCAAGTGGAATGCAATGAAAATGAAGTGGTATTGCGTAATATGTTCAAGATTATCAAAAAGTTATAAGTAGTGAATATAATAGCAATAATATTTTGTAAATGGCAGGGCATTATTTTCATGTAATTAATTTTCCAAGTACTTAATGATAAGAGGTTACATCATTTGGTTAAGTGATTAAACAGCATCAATAGCTTATGTTACGTAAAAGTTTTAGAAGCAATGAGAGGTGAAAATCTATAGAAATTCAAGCTCATTGTCTAGTTTGCAAAAGAAAAACAAACGAAGGTGATAATCAGCACTAATAATTTGTAAAGATCCAAAGTGGCGATGAGGCCCTGGGAGAGTAAGGGATCGAATAGGACTCTTTTGTACACAGAGATCGGGTTTGAATTGGTGAATTTCTATAACCTCAGCTACGAACCAATTCTTCATGCAAACCTTTTTTGATCTGTTTGTTTTCACTTAATAGAGGATTTTTAAAGACGATTCATGAGGTAGGTTGTCACCTACATTGGCCATTTGTTCAAGAACTGAGCTGTTGATTGATTTGTATTCCCTATAAATACCTTTGAAGGATAGTACTGGGATATTCGTTTAACAAGTGCATCCTATGTGTAAAGCCAATGCAAACAAATCCATAGAGCAAGAGGATCATTAAGATAACGAACCGAAAACCTGGAAGCACTGAACAGTCGTTTCGTTCTAGTGTGAGACTTTCTTAGCAATGTGCATCTACGACCCCGAGCCAAGAATGATTTTAAACTAGCAAACACACCTTGATCCAATCTCAATTCAAAATTGTTCAGTTTCCTGTATGCTTAGCCTCAATGTAATGTTTTTAATCATGGTAAATAAAAATAGCATAGTAAACTGTTCATAATTCATCATCTCATATATCAAATAACGGGTTCTATTGGATCAATAATCAAATTGTTTATAGCAAATTTAACATCCTTGAATTTAAATAAGACACAAAATGCTGAATTATCCAACTGTCAGTTATTTTGATTGAAGCGAATGTGAATGCGAATAAGAACAACACTCTCAAAAGAATGCCAGGATTGTCTAATAAGAATATTTTTTTGGAATTCAAAACAACGTAGAATTTTCAACAGTTGATCTGTTGTTTCATCCCAATTAAAGAAAACAAACTCTTTGAACATCTTGGAATAAGCATATTTTTAAAAACCTGTTATCTATTATAATGTGACCACGAAAATTGTCAAACAATTCAAATGTAATCAAAATTTTCAATAATATTAATAAATTTGTGATCATTGTATCACCAATATGTTGATTGATAACATTTAAGAATCAGAGTGATTCTAGTTTATGAATTAGTGTCCTGCTAAACAAATTGAATTTTTTTTACAAACTATTATCAATTCAGTTAAAAAATAATTCATTTCACTAATAAACGAATTATCTCATCAATACGTTGAGCAAAAATTATAGTAAAACATGGAACCACTGAGCAATAGTCCAACTTTCCACATTTGACTGAATGAAAACAAAAATTACAGTCAAAAAACATCAAATCAATCTAATACTTACAAAACTTATTAAAGACCGACTCTTGCAAAATCAATAAATTTATCTAAAAACATAGTAATTTAAAAGTTAACTAGTTAGTGAATCTATGATTGACTCGAAGATAAATCGATTGATGTGTTCAATCAGTTATTATATAATAATCTCTTTGATATTAATCAACAGTTTTACATCATCAGGCACAATTCAATCTATGAATAACTTTTTGGACTGATCTTACAGCTTAGGTAAACAAATTTATTCGGTCAAGAGGTTAGGCGTTGGCGTGCAAGACCTGAAGCCATGGGTTTCGAATCCCGCGAGTAATAGGAGTCGTGGATGCATACTGCTGATGAGTTCCATACCAGGACGAAACGACCGTCCAGTGCTTGTGTATTTGTAATGATGGTCTAACAATGATGGATCGATGATTTCAATGGGTAAAAACACTAATGTACATAACTCTAATTGAAAAAGATTTATTTGTTTACTAGTCATAACTATGCTAAATGATAGACAACTGTTAACCGTCTATTTGAGTTTTACATTCTGATTGCAAGACTTATTTTTTTTTCTATGTGTAAATATGACAATACTCCTGATTGGGAAATCTAAACAAAAAATGTAATTCAATCTCTAGAATGAATTTGAACAAGCAAAGAAAATAAATATCACAGATCAGGAATATTAAAAAATCGATAGAATTTATTATCTATATTAGTCTTCTGTTGTAAGATTTGAAAAAAACTACATATATTCATTGGCTGCCAGCCGTCAGGTAAATAAATGACTGATAATTACCAAAGTTAATTTTCGCCATTTTTTCAAGTCTAACCTGAAGCGAACTCAAATTTGTCAAGTCTAGAAACAACCTCGTCATAGAACAAGCTTCTCAGTGAGTGTATTGTCGCCAGATAAATGAGTTTAAATTCAGTGTTCCGCTTTCCACACCTCAACCAGTTTAAGATAAAGGGTGATGTTATTTGTGAATGACTATCTCATTCCTGCTTTTTCAGGCTCCATGAATCAAAATTTTCGCTAGGTATCTGAAAATATGTTGAAAAGTGAGCTCATATTAATTACGAAGATATTTTTTCAATAACAAAAGTGTTATTATTTTCCACCTCATTAGCATTTCCACAGTAGGAATCACAAATCGATCTTAGCTAGACTACCACTGAAAATTTATAGGCACTTGGGATGATGTTTAGTCTCAGTATCAAACCGAAGGTTCTAGGCTGGATTCAAGCTTGCGGGATCGCGGATGTGTGCTGTTAAAGTGTCCCATACTAGGACAAGACAGCTATTTGTTGCTTACAGGTTTTAACTTGTGATTTACCTAAGATCAGTTTGTGATATCAACTGTGAAAATGCTAGTGAGTTGGAAAATATTATTTATTTAACCGTTTTGGGATTCTTTTATTTTGGAGTAAACAAAGATGATATCATCCAATAAGATAAAATGCTTTATCATTAAAATGGTCTTCGTTCGAAATTCTTTTCACAGTACTCCTTTCAAAGTTCACAAGGTTCTACTTCAGTGTTTTTCTCTCAAATTTCCTTTCCTACCTTGTCGTTCTCCCTCCAATCCTAACTTACACAACTCATCACACCAACGCAACTTCTCAACTTTACTTTATGTTATCATTTATCACTGGAAACATTTTTCTTAATTTTCGAATTGAACATTGAAAAATCAAAATATATAATCAGGCTACCAGTTAGTTTGTTTAAGTGTATGCATGTATATATGAATAATATATTTCTACCTGCACTAACATATCCTATTGTATGATAAGTTACTCTTTTCATTTCAACACTATTTTATATGCCAATCTAAATTTTATAAACAAAATGAAACAGAATAGGAAAAACACAAGTAAACAGGATTCATTTAATATATGCATATATATATATATATATATATATATATATATATTTATATTTATATATGTATATTTATATATCCGTACGTGCAATATTGAAAATTGAATTCTAAAATTTCCAAATTTAGTTAAACTATTATTCGACTTCATAAAAAAAGTAAAAGTTTCCAAACAGTTTTATCTTTGTGATAACATTGTGTAGGTGCGTTTTTTAATAAATACATGGCTTTATACAGTAGTTTTCTAAGCACCTATAAATAATTCCTAATGGTTTAGATCCACTGAAATCAGTAACAATATTGATCAATATTTGGAGTTTACATGTTCATGAGAAAAGAATGTCTTTCTTGTCTAGAATATTAGTTAATAAACTACATCATTTACGCCGTATAATGGGTTTTAAAAATATAAATAAAATTTCTGTTACAAGATATTGTGGGACCTTGAAATTCCATAGCATAATGTGACTCAGATGTCGAACTTAAGTTGGTCAATGATATAAAACTTTGGATGAAGTTATTATAAGTTTAGAATGAAATCTAACCTGAACGTTCAACTGTTTAACAGTAATTTATGTTGCATCAGAAGATCTTAAGTAGTTTAAATCAGTTGCGTGGCGTTCGTCGGTTAAAAATATGATATTGTATTCCATTGTCTCATGATTTACCAGTTTTCTCTGAAATTCTATCCCACACCTCCTGAACTTGTTTATCTGTTTGAAAGTTACATAATCGATCATTCAATTAACTGATTATTTGTTATTAGTATTTAGCATTATTTCAAATCTCAAAGATTACTGAACAAATTGATTTTTCGGAAATGGCAGTCAATATTTTAAAAAAATATAACTTGCAAAAATTATGTTTGTGATAAACACGGTGATTGAAATTCAATAGCAAAATTATTCTTTGAGTTGTTTCAACCAGCGTGTTCATCGAAAACAAATCACTAGACCATCCTGTTCAGTCAGTCAAGGTGTCTTTGAGGACCACTGTGAACTTAGAGCTTCTACATTTATGGATCAACGAAAGTGAAGATTCACGTTTCCTTACCTCAACATATTTCGGGTAAACTATAAAGAATCTATTTGAGAATAAGGCAGAGAATTATGATCAAGCTTTAAGAGGGCAATAAGTAATAATGTTTGGAAAATCCTTGGCTTTGATTGACTGCTGTGTATTTTAGCGGGCTGTTTTTGTGACTGTCCCAAGGACGTTTCTGTGATGTATAAATAAACGAGAGTTGTGTGCTTGATTGTATTGTGCTTGTTTGGTGTTTGTAGAATATACTTTCTACACTTATCAAAACTTCTGTTTTGCAGTTAGGGATCAAGGTAGCCTACCTGGACGCTGGTAATTGTCTCGTTCGCGTTTATCGACTAAGGTGAACCCGTAATAGTTTCAAGCATACCTAGTGACGAACCTAACATATCATTTCAATTCTGACAAAAAATATTTCATTTAAATAAAGAATCTTGCAATAATCAAAACATTCATAATGCACTAGTGAACTTTTGAAATAGACGTTTAAATGACAATGAACTGTTTGTGTTTAAATGTAAGTAGTATGATGCAATTTTGTTTGTTGCCTTTCAAAATTATACCTTCAGTTGAGTCGTTTTTGGGATGCTTTTTAAATAAAAAAAATCAAATATAGAGTAAGGAAAAAAAACTTTAGTTACGTAATTACACTAAGAAATGTTTAGAATCTTTCATATAATTAAACATGAATTATTTGTCTTACTAAAGCTACACGTAGAATAGATAAAAATTACTAGTTCATATCAACACATAGGAGTTTGATAAAAATGCCAAAAAAACATTTTCAGGATTAACTCTATTAAGAAAAAAGTCAACAATAATGAAATGTTGTATCGCCTTAAAAAAAATCACTGTTACGTACTAACATTTACAATCATTAAAAGCAAAACTCAAACTTTCATTTTGAATCACTTTGTCGCGGAAATGCCTCTATTCTTCACAGAGAACAGAAAATTCATGGGTTAAATATTCCACTAAGACAATCAGTTCATCATACAAACCAACTAATTATAACATATAATCGAGCGAAGTACCTAACTCGAATCAGTGACGCCAATAATAATAATAATAATAATAATGCATGAAACCATGGAGTTAATGATTCAGTTAACCTCATAATCTTAGTGCGCGTAAATTATGCTGAAAGTAATGAAGAAATAATGGTAGGTTTAATGTTTTCTCTTCACTTACTAAAGTACCTAATAAGAGAGCATAAGGAATGATAGATAATCATTTATATGTGTCATTATAACACACTGAGATCACTTAGAATTATTCAAACGCCTATTTCAGGAGATAAATTCTAGCAATGGTATGTAGATTGAAACTGTGAGACAATAAATAATACTTTTTGATTGTTTTATTGAAGAAAAGGAATAAACGGTGATAACGTTTATATCCTGCGAAAATTCTGAGAACTATCTTAATTACTAGTCTATCAGTGAAGATCACGGTTGTTGACAATCACAAGCATAAAAGTAATAATATAATCTGGGGGACAGAAAGTAGAGATGTAGCATTAGATTTATGTCTAAACCAACGGGAAGATAACTATACTATTGAATTTGTAAAAACGATAAATAAAAACGATGGAAAAATTAACTGAGATTGTCTACGAGAAATTTGGATCGGTATTATTGTTCTTTTCCAACACTAACACGTAGCATAAAAGAGGATTAGGATTCCGAGCAAACTCGCTGCCAAAGTTTATTATTGCATCAGTGATCTCTTTAAAATTAGATTAGTAGAAAGTCAAGGATATGATTCAATAAAAGAAACAACCAAGCGTTGTTTAAGTATTTAACTTTACTAGCTAAAATACTGTAAATGCGTCAGAAACATTGAAAGAACTAAATGTGAAGAAAAGGTATATCAAGAATATTTTTAATTAGAGTTATGGAGCTTAATGTTTTTACACATTTGAAATCATCAATCAATCGTTGTTAGACAATCATTAGAAACACACAATCACTGGACGGCCGTTTCGTCCCGGCATGGGACTCATCAGCAATGTGCATCCACGTTTCCTGAACCTCGCAGGATTCGAAACCGGGACCTTCGGTCTTGTGCGCGAACGCCTAACCTCTGGACAACTATGCTGACATTCAATGGTGCAGGAGTCGTGGGTGCGCACTTCTGATGAGTCCCATAACAAGACGAAGTATGTTCCATAAATTCTTGGAAGATTTCTGAATGCTTAAGAATATATGAGCAATAGGACTACATTCATTGTATTTAGCTTCGCCCGTATTTCTGACCAATTTAGGTTATTTAATAAAGTCTTAAGCTCTTATTTATATCATTAAAACATTTTCCAGATTTATAAAGATATTATTTGTCAATATTTAGGACACAAATTGCAGTAAAATTTATAGAGACGTCTTTCTCCATAAAACACTCATGAAATTAAAAACATTTCCCAATGTCTGCATGTACTTATTATGTATATATCGCTATATAATATAATAGTTATCAGTTGATTTTATAGTTTTACATTTCATTTACCTTTATGCGTCATTTTTTTATTATTTATGTTAAAAATAATTTTCACAGTAATTTTGTCTGTGATTTCTGCTTACAGTTTTGTTTGTCAATCATTTGAACTACTTTTTACAAAGACAAATAATCAAAATTCTATTGTATGATGTTAGTTTTGTTAAATAATTATAAATGTATGAAGAATGAACTTTTGATGGATATTTTTCATCATACTTAATGAAATTCTGAAGAGATATTGAAAACTAATCATCCTGGACAATTCTTTTATCTTAATTTCAAAATAAATCTCACTCATCTATTGTCAAACCAAATCCTGTTGATAATTAATAAATCCTAGAGAGCCAGGAAAAATGCTTTGTGTAATTTGTGTGTAATCAGAGTCCATTACAATCATCCAAAGTGACTCTATTAAATATCGTATCATATGCTATGTCTTCTTTGAATTTTCACCGACTGTATTATCATTTTTGAAAACTATTTGGTAAGTTTATAAGGTATCAAGGTCACATGTGCAACAGTAAATATTCTATTCTTCTGTGTGTTAGATAGTGTTCAGAGTAAGCATTCTTTGATACTTCCCATCTTCTATATTATTCTTAAAATCAGTAATTTCACTGTGATACTAGATAATTTCAGTAGTAAGTTCTGTTGAATAAGTATCTATGAAGCACAATAGAAGTTTTCAGTTTCTTCTCATAGCAGCAACCATAAATATTTGGTTTCAAAATGGCTTTCACAAAATTTCAGTTAATTCTCGTGTTGGATTGATTAAAATGTACCTAACAGATTTTTGGAAATTGATATATATATATATATATACCTGTCTGTATAAATTACGAAGCCCCATAGATTCTAATATGTTTTTTTTAAGATTTCCTACTGTTTATCATGAGAAATCATATGTGGTTTAATCTATATTATCGTATTTGCATTAATAGAGGAAGAAATCACAAGTAACATTTTGCATTTACATTAACAGCTGACTAAATTGTAACTGTTAGTCTTTTTATACTATTTTTTTTCGCATAAAATCATAAAAAATCTTGATAGTACCAGTATGTTAGTAGTCGTAAACTGAGATGTACTTTTTTTTATAAGTTATGTTCTGCCAGTGATGTTTGACACGTTGGACATATGAGTAAACAAATTGTTTTAACGATTCGTTGCGTCATTTCATAATAGTTCATTTGGCATAAAAATCTTTTGATACAATCGCGTAAATAATTTTTACATAAAGCTAATATAAGGTGATTTTCTTTACTTATTTTCAAAGTTAAAATGCCTATCTAAATCGTTCTTACAGTTTAATACAATTGCTAACGTGATTGGGAAATTTGTCTATCTATATTGTATTCAAAATATTCCAGATTTTTTCTGTTGCAATGAAAACAAAATCCAGCCACAAATTTTTGAAATCATGAATGGATCAACGTTAGGCCACCATTAGAAACCTGGAAGGACTGGACAGCCGTTTCGTCTTGATATGGGACTCGTCCGCAGTGCGCATCCACAACTCCTGCACTCCGCAGGATTCGAAACCAGGACCTTTAGTCTTGTGCTCAAACGCCTAACCACTCGACCACTGAGCCTTTATCTAACGGTGTTACTGTCTAACTTCGACCAATTCACGGTCTTGCGCACCCTCATACCGTCTTCGGTAGTTACTGTCTGCACCCGAACAGGTTCAACTTCGCTTGTCACGATTTCTCACTAGAACTCGGAGAAGATTCCTCACGGAGCTAGTCACTGGTGAACACAGGTCATTGCATTACGCCTGTCCAGTGCTTTCAGGTTTCCAATGTTGGTCTAACATTGATCGATTCATGGTTTCAAAAATGTGTAACTTAATCATCTTCATAAAGCCGTAAAAAATTCAGTTAGTCAAATATTTTCTACTTGTATATGTTGTCATTGAAATTGTTTGTAATCAGTTTGTTTTTATTAAAGTTTTGTTGTTAAAATACCCTAACCACATCCTTTATTTACTTTTTAGTAGAATAGTAGTAGTTATTATTCTTCACAAGAGAGAACCGGGAAATTAATGCCGATAAAGCTAATCTAATGAGTATTATCTGATATCGGTTGCGACTGAATTCAAAACAGGTGTTTTAAGCATTACCCTGTGTTCATGCCAAATTGTCAGTTACTTTTGAAAAATCCTGACTCTGTTTGCAAATCAGTAAAGTTTATATAATCTACGTTGTTCATAGTATCGTTCATCAGTAGTTCATAGATAAATTAACATTATCACCTACTTCCAGGTTAACGAACTTATAAAAAAGTCGCATTTCTTAGAACCAAACATCGAGTGAACCTATAGCTATTAAGTAGCATCTTTATATTCGAAAGGGATTACTTCGGAGATAGTTTGATTGTGTCAAACTTTTTTTCATAGGAATTACTCTTACGTTTGACCATCATTGTCTCAACTTTTGTTTACAGTGTTTTGTGCACAATTACACGACATTGTTTCGCTTGCAAACTGTAGATATACCAAACGATGCAACGAAAGCTACTTCAGAAATCTTGAAATACACGAATCGTATCTTCTTCTTCAAAACATATATATTTCTTTGACATCTACATGCACTTCAAAACACATTTTGCAAATGATCAGAATTCCCTGTGTTCAGCTGTCCCACTATTTTTTTCCATAGCTTTTGATCAAATATCAATAATTTTAAGATAACATCTGGACAAATGTTTTTCAAAGTTTATGTCTTACCGAATTGAATTTCTCTGAATTGATTCAAATAGTGAATTGGTCATTCAAAAGGATAGATTATCTTATCATCAAATAACAGTGTAGAAGTTCAATAATAACACTAGCACTGTATTATCATTTCTCTCTGTAAAATCCTTATAGAAACAAGAGTTGCCAAAAGATAAAAATGTAACATAAAAGAAGATACTTAAACATTTTTTTAAAAAAATTTGTTGTTGTTATCACGGCATTATGACTTTATACGTGTGTATAACAATCTACATTGTATTGATATGATTTGAACAGTTCTCGTTTAATTAAAACAAATCTAAATAGTCAAGTTTATATATATATATATTTATTTATGTATAAATATATTTATATATATAACTCTACATGATTTCAGAAGAAAAAATAAAGAATCGCATTCAAAGCCCTATCTTCTTATTCTTCTCTTCCTCCTCTTCCTACTTCATCATTGTCTATCATGAAAACGTTTTTCTTTATTTTTGTTTAGCAAACTAAAATCAACCAATAGAATCAAGATGAAGGGAAGTTCTAGAAAATACAACTGGTGTTTTATTTCGAATATCTATACATAGATATGTATACATATATATATGTTTATTTTTTTAACTAATGAAACGTTACGGTGACTGTTATGGCTACTGTTATTATTGTTATTATTATGGTTATTGTTATTGTTTGATAAGGAAATGAAAAATTAAAATCCTACAATCAAACAGGATGATACAAGAAAAAAAAACACGATGACATTGGTGTGAATTACCATTATTGGACATTGAATTGACTAATTGACTAATGGAATGATGAGTTATCAAAATTATATTGGATAACTGATTGATTGATTTGGTTGGTTGGCTGGTTTGTTGGTTGGTTGGTTGGTTGGTTGACACTAACTTGTTAACTTACTGAATGAAATAAATGTTTATACAGCGAACAGATTAAATAATATTCAAACAAAGATTAAAATCTGAGATATTTTTATACTTCACAAAAATTCCACAATTCACATGGATAATGACAATTACTGGTCAATGTCATGATACATTTGGAAACGATGAGAAAAATAAAATGCCTAACTATCAATTCCATACACATGTGTAAACACATACACACACATACATATACATGTACATCATACTGAATTCCAACTCATCACTCGTTGACGAATAGATGATATATACCGATCATCGAATCACTTCCAATTGTGTTTATCATTGAAACACACATTGATCAAAACTTTTATGACGAATTTTATTTTTTTCAATGAAATCTGATGAAATTGATGTGTTTATCAGTGTTCCAGTGATAATTTGTTAAAGTTTATTATTTTATTTTATTTTATTGAATACATTTTCTAAGATTATATACAATCCAAAACGATCAATAATCTTACTCAATCAGGTTTACTAATAATTCAAACAAAATGAAAACAAACAATTTCCTACTTTTTCATATTCTACAATTCCTTATTACTGTTATTACTATTCCAATCTCTGGTTGTTTCTGCTGTGATTATTAACTCTTGTCATTGTAATCTAATGACAACAACAGTAAAATTATCTTCATTTATTTCTTTGATTATTTTTCATAGTATAATACAATTTATGAAATATCTGCCAAAAGTTTATTCTGTGAAAGGTTGTGTAACATTTGTCTATGGAGATGATTATTCAATGCGTCAATCTATATGTGATAAGTTGAATACACATTTTCAAACAATTCCAATGAGTCTGCCAAGTGAAGTAGTCAAATTAACCATAAATCATCAAGATATTACTAGTTTAAATGCAAGTCAATTGATACATTTACCAAATTTAACATTTTTAAATTTAGATTCCAATAAAATTAAATCAATTCATCCAAATACATTTAATCATTTAATACGATTGCAAACATTAAGTTTACGTTATAATTTATTAACTATTTCATTTGAATCATTCCATCCAAATGTAATACATGGTCTTATTATGATACAACATATAAATTTATTACATAATCCAATTGGTAATATACCTAATCATTTTTTCTTACCAATTGGTAAAACATTACGTTCCATTGTCTTATCTGAAGGATCTATTGATTTACAACTGAATCCAGAAAGTTTTTATGGTTTGTATAAATTACAATTGCTTGATTTAAGTAATAATCAATTAGAAAGTCTACCAGATACATATGAACGTGTATTTAGTCAAATGCAACTGGAAGAATTATATTTACATGGAAATCCATGGAAATGTGATTGTCATTTAAGATGGTTGAAACAATGGTTTTTAAAATATCACACAAAATTAATTTACTCGAAACCAATCAATGAAGCAATATTACGGCATAGTATTGATACAGAAGCGAATAATTGGTTAGTTGATGAACGAAATTCGGAGGATCATGTAGAAATGAATAAATTGTTACAACCTAAATGTGCATCACCAATTGGATTACACGGGAAACCATTATTTAGTCAAATCAGTAATGTTGGTAATACACAAGCTGTACGTAGTGTAGATTTTCATTGTTCCCCTGAATCGCATACACCGGATCAACAAATTCAATTAGTTTGGGGTAGTAATTCAACAATGAGTTGTAAATTTTTCGCTGATCCTTCAGGTATTGTTGTATGGTATAAAGATGGAACAAGAATACAAAATCATTGGCCCAGGACAATGACTAAACAAAGTCAAGGTAGAAATTTTCTAGCTGAATTAACAATTGAAAATATTCAAAATTCTGATGCAGGAATTTATGTTTGTTATTTGGATACAGGTTATGGACATGTGAATACAACATTCAATGTACAAGTGATTGGTGGTACTTCAATGGATGAATCATTTTATCATAATGGTGTATTTTATTGGATTAGTAAATTAGATACAACACTTGTACTTAAATATACTGGAATGATTGCTGCATGTTTAATAATACTATTAGTAATTATGGGTTTGCTGATTTATTTATTCAATGGAAAAATGTATTGTCGACCAAAATTATGCATTAATAAAACAATACCAACTTATGATAATAGATCAGATCAGTCGCAACAAGTTTTAGGTGATGAATTAGAAACAATGAATACTAGTAATTTCAGTATGAATAATGGCAAAAATACTAACGATCATTCAAGGAGTACTTATATGATTCAAGGACAAAATTTAAATATTTGTACACCTAAAGATGGAAATCTACCAGTGACAACATATAAACGTTCCGAATTGAATGATCATGTTTACTTACATGGTACTAGTGATAATGTCTTAGATCAGCACAATCTACTATCACTTAAATCACATGATCCAACATTTGATAATTATGTGACAGTTCGTTTGTTACCAACAGTGACATGTAGCAATTTTACTGTTCCCTGCCCAATACATAATTATGCATTTATTCGTCCAGTTTCAACAGATTCAACTACAGTATCCGCTGCAACTAATGTAAGTGTAAATTATGATGGGGTAGATGCTGGATCTATGCAAATCACTCCAGAATCTCATATTATTTCTTTATCAAACCTTCAAAAATATGATCCAATAGAAAATGCAAACTTAACTACTTCTATAAGTAATACGAAAATATCTAATGCTTCTGAAGAAAATGATGCTTCAAAAAACCATAAAGTTACAAATATTGATTCAAATAACATTGACAATAAAACGATTCACAATAATGATAATCATTGTTTGAATACATCAGTTTACACACCTTGTCCATTACATGGTAATATTTATGCAACCCTTCAAAGTAAAGAGAAGAAAAATATTTCTGCAGAAATACGTAAACATATTGCCAATGTACCGTCAGGTTTGACAGGATTAACTTATGAAAAACATTATACATTACCGAATAAAAAGTTTCGTACACAATTATCCACACCTACTACTATTACTACTATTACTACTACTACTGTTGCTATTACTTCGTCTAGTAGTACAAGTAATCATATACTTAGGACTAATACTACACAAACTATCAATTCTGTAACAAGTTCATTAATGAACAAATGATATTTTCTTTATACACCATTGTAAATTGTTTAATCATTTGATCAATTAAATGAACAGTGATTATTATGATTATTATGATTATTTTCCGGTACATTGTACAATTATCAATGTGAGTCACATATCCTTACACATGAATGGGATCATGTACACGTTTATCAATGCATATTTAGTGCGTACACAGTGGGAAAAAAATGCAAATGATAACTTATTGCTTTTTATATATATACATATATATGTACATATGGAATATAATGCAACAACTACTCACTCTATACAGAGATAAGCATAATGAAAATTACAATAAATTATAATGAATATTCTTAAATTACGTAAGCCTTGTTTTGTAGAGTGTAATTATTTCGTTCGTAAAGTTTTGTAGTTTGAACAACGGGTTGTGAATACTTAATATGTCATAATCTAGTTTAATAATTATAATAATCATCCCGTTTTGTTAAGAATAATCAACTGTTGTCGATTGTCGTTCATCATAAGTTATGAACTCGCAAGGTTGATACATGAACTTCATCAATTTGTTGTACAAATGTGATGTGTGTAATTGATGGCAACGGTTTATCTTTCTCAAATGCCGATATTTTTATGATCCATTGATTTGTAGAAACATTAGAACTGGGATGAAAGTAGATCTAGTTGACTAGTTCCAAATAATATCATTCGTATATCGACACTTCTGTTGATAGACGCTCTGAAAAATATAATATTTAGATAATAAACCTACTATCTAAAATAAAACTATTACTTATTTATGATGGTAGCGTTAGAAAAAGTTCTCATTTAGACTTTTGGATAAAAACAGTTTGATACAAAAAGATTTTTGTTATGGTTTGTTAATACTATGTAAACTTCGTAATGAAATAATAAGCAGATATCTAAACTTATCAGCTATTCAACACAGACTATTGTAAACTCCACAGACTAGTGAATAATTTTAAGAGTAATTGGAAACCATCTTGATAATAACTATCAATGGATGCAGGTTTGTTATTCAGTGAAGAGATTTTATGAAGAATAACTTGTCATTTAAACTTGAGGATCAGATATATTCGACATATTATCCTTAGTTTTTAGAAAAAAATCAATATAAAGACTTCCGAAATTACTTGCACATCGATCTGACGAATACAACAGAAAAATGGTAAAGTACTTTAGACAGTCTTTCTATATTTAAAAGAGTATCCGTACAGTGACTAAATTGATGATGAATATATTTTGAGCGAAAAAGTTTGAAGCAAAACGAAAAATTTGATATTTTCAATTAGAGTTATGGAGATTAGTATTTGTACACATTTGAAATCATCAGTCAATCATTGTTAGACCACCATTAGAAACCTGAGAGCTCTGGACGGCCATTTCGTACAGGTATGAGACTCATCAGCTCCATAACTCTAATTGAAAGTATCGTAAAATGTGCTCACTGGTGACTAACTTCGTGAGGAAATTCTCGGAGTTCTAGTCAGAAGACGTGACTAGTGGAGTTCAACCCTGTTGGGTTTAGGCAGTAACTTTCGAAGACAGTGTATGAGGTTGCGCAGCTCCGTGAATTGATCGAAATTAGACAGTTACACCGTTAGATGCCGACTCAGTGGTCCAGAGGTTTGGCGTTCCTGCACAAGACCGAATATCCCGGGTTCGAATAGTGCGAGGTTCAGGAGTCATGGACGCGCACTGCTGATGAGTCCCATATCAGGATGAAACGGCAGTCCAGTGCTTCTAGGTTTCTAATGGTGGTCTAACAATGATTGATAGATGATTTCAAATGTGTAGAAAAATTAGAAAAATAATAAGATAACAAGGCCAGTATAGAGCAAATAGCTTGCAGCTAAAGGAGTCATGAAGGTCCAATATGAGGGGGCGTTTCAAAATAGTTTGAAACTAATGTTGAAAATAGCACTTTTTGATTCGGAATTATTTTGAAGTTGCAACAAAGTGATAATGAAACTTATTTCGACTAATCTTCATAAATTCCACATCTGAATAGTTAGAATGCTTAGTAAAAACATTTAACAATAAGAACTAACATATATCAGTTTTTCAAATCGAACACCTTTTTGTGCGACAGTGAAAATTATACACATTGAAACGTATTTTGAAAATAAATATTTGTCATTTAGAAATATTTCAGTACACTACACAAGTTAAGTAAAAGAAAAAAATCACAGATCGATCAGAAAGTGAATTTCAGAACATTTTTGCAACATTATCTAACGATCGATTATAATAAATCCGAAACAGAGACGAATGGTTTTTTTTCAGTGTACTGATTATTATCAAAATCAATAAGAAGAGGTGGACATAAGAAATATAGGAATTTTTTATTTATTTAGGCATAGTAGAATACACGTGAAATTAGGCAGTGATTAAAGCTTTTAACGAAAAAAAGTTGTATTCGTGATTTCAGATAAAATATTTTACGCCGAAAGAAAAAAATAGTTCAAATGGATTATTTATAGTTTAATTTACGTTTCACTGCGTACTTAGTAAAAACGATTATGTAACAAGTTGAAGAGAGGTGGTTAAATTGATTTAAATTTTAAGAGAGAGAGAGAGAGTTTAGTAAAACAAATGACTGTTTTCATTGAAACATGAGATAACTATTACAAGAAATAGATTAAAAATCTGTGAGACTTTTGTCAAAATCACATTATATTTGTACGTTGAAATGATTCGATTCATAGCATTGAATACTGAATAAAATAAACTATTACTTTGACAAACTGAATAAAAGGATACATACACAACTTGATAGACTTTTGAGATGACCAGAAATTCATTTTTCCCTCATAGATTAACCAGACTAATAATCAACTAAACAAAATTCGTTGTTAAATTGTAATGAAACTTAAAGGGACCACTTAACCTATGGATTACTGAGCTCATAAATGGTTGCTGCAATATCTGAAAGGTTTGAAATTCACCTCAATTCAAATATTCAGAGTTTAATCTACTGTAAATAGTGTGTGCACATTCCTGAAGATTCCAATATTAGGATGTGATATCTGACTAGATTCTTTCGGTTTTTCAATGTTTAATTAGTTACGTTCGACACTGTGCATAAATCTCCTATATTGAAACTTGAGTGGTTTATGTACTCGTCAAAATTCACAAATAATCTTGACAATCCTTTTTTACAGCATAGGAGATCACGTACATAAGTGAATACTTTGTTAGCTCTTAAATAATCTTTCAAAATAACGCCATATGTCTTGGGCAATGAATGCTTTAGTGTGCTATTTTCAATGAGTTCTTGTTAAAATGTCTATGGTTAACAATACATTTATTGTATTTTTAGTAACTTGTAAAATATGGAGATATCTTTGTGTAAATAATTAAATGGTTGTGTAATAATTATCGTGAAAGTTATGTTCTCACAAAAATACAGTTTATAAGTAACTTTAGTCGCCAGTACAATTTGTATCCAGGCGAATAAGTATCATCCTGTACAATGTTTTCAAATTAACAGTAACGTTATAAACAAGAGTGTTATTTGGAAGTTTAAATAAAAAAGTATTATTCCATAATTGTATTCAGGTTTATGAATAGAACTTATCATATCGGGAATCGGTGGCCTACAATATCAAAACCATAATCCGGTCTTATTTTCTATTATGTGTCAAAATGTTTAAAAGTCTATACCTCTTCATCAGGTTTTCATATTCATAGAGGTTGAGTTATGTTTTTCAGCAAAAATTAAGTTTCTGAGTTGCTGATACTCAAAAAGAAATATGTAACTATTTGAGTAACTTTGACAAAGTGTTCAGCAAACTCTGACGAGATTTGAAATTACTGAATTCATGATTCAATCATTGTTAGTGCATCATTAGAAACGCACAATCACTGGACGGCTGTTTCGTTCTATTGTAAGACTCATCAGTGATGCACATTCATAACTTCAGTGTTTCAGAGGTTAGGCGTTCGCAAACAAGACCGAAGCTTCTGGGTTGGAATCCTGCTAGTAGAAGAAGTCGTGGATAAGCATTGTTAAGTCCCATACCGAAACGAAGCGGCTGTCCAGTGCTTGTATGTTTCTAATGACGGTTTAACAATGACTGATTTATGTCCCTATGATGAAAAAAATTAGATTTGAAATATCTTAATAACAAGACTAATTGAACAGTAACTTATACAAGAATACATTAAAATTTTTACGAAAATGTGTAACTGTAAGTAAATGATATTGATAAATTCTTCACTGGGAAAACTCATTTATTCATGATCAAACATCATAGATATATAATTAATAAAATCTATTTTCTTCTTTCTAATTTTTTTTTTTTGAAAAAATAAAACCATTTTTGTGATGGTGTTTTTTTTAAGCAAGAACTATCAACATTGGTGATCATTCTAATAGTGGTTTGAAAATGTACTAACAAAAAACTTATTTTAAATAACATTGAATTGCACTTAACCATCCACATACAACCAACCTATTGATTTCCGTGATCACAAACTAAAAAAAAACCATATGGAATAGTCTAAATAGTTAAAGCATCTATCTATCCATCATTTTTGTCAGAAATAAGGAGAGACAAACAAAAATTTCCGAAGAAAACTATCAATGATACCCATATGCATAGCAAAACTATACAATATACACACAAATGAAAAAGCAGCCATTCTATTTTAATGAGTAAAATGGTGGTCTAATTCAAAAATCGGTTTTTTCTACTTTTTCTAGTAAATCCTTATTGTTGATGTTGTTGTAATGAGGAAGATATGAATGATATATATATATATATATATATATATATATATATGTCTATGACATTTATTAAAACAAAACTAAAAATCTTTTTCAAAGTACAAAATTCAAGTTTGTGCATATCATCAGAAAGCATAATGTGCCTGTCACTCATTCAACTAATAATATTAACGTATTATTTTATTAATGTCACGTTAAAAACGAATCAGTTGAATTAATGTGTGTTTTATTTTTTCAAATAGTCAGTATTAATATTATTATCATGATTTTTAAATTGAAAGCTGACAAATATATGTAAAGCTTGATCATTTGGATACACTATACTTACTTGCTTACACCTGTTATCCTCAATGGAGCATAGGCCACTGATCAGCATTCTCTAATCTACTCTGACCTGGGCCTTTTCTTTTCCAGTTCTATCATATGACTGTTCACTCTTTTCATGTCTGTCTCCAATTCTCGGTGTAATATGTTACTTGGTCTTCTTTTAATTTCTTTGGCCTTCAAGATTCCAAGTTAGTGCTTGTCTTGTGATCCAGTTCGGTGATTTTTTCAGTATATATCCTATCTGCCACTTGCATTTCTTCCTAATTTTTTCTTCGTCCGGGACCTAGTTTATTCTTTGTCACAGTAGGTTGATGCTGATGGTGTCTGGACAACGAATCCCTTATATCTTGCATAGATAATTGTTACTGAACACTTGTATCTTTCATTTGATTCATACATTTCATTATTTTGGTTAATCAGTTAATTTTGGTTGTTTCACATAAAACATTCTAAGACTAGTACAAAGATTATTCTTGAAAGTAGCACGGTTGTATAATTATTTACTAACTTAATCGCTTGGACAATTTAAACAAACGGAGAACGATAGTATTTGCAAAATATTATAACAATTTGAATAAATATGAAGTTAAAAATGATTCATGTTAAAAACCAACACTAACTACTAGTTGTCTGAATCTTTCCATTGATGTTTAAGGATTGCAATCAGTCTGATAATCTTAATAATGCTGTTTGATTTTCTATGATTCTGCGGTTTATATAATAGACTCAAGGAAATATTTTCACGCAGCAGATAGATAAAGAGGATTAGTTTAGTTCCAATTAATCTCCACTAACATTCATCAGTCGGTTATTTCTGTCATATTTGATCTTACACTTCAGTCAATTTCGTCTTTAAATCATTTCGATCGTTTGTAATGAATAGCAGATATGCTAAACATTAATTATTCTGTCATATTGTCTAATTTCCTAAAATGAATAATAAACGTTTATTTGCTAATATGCTTTTGCCAATTAACACAGTTCCAGTGACAGGTTATTGCTGTCGATAGTGTTGAGTGATTAAATGGCTAAAGGTTTGCATAGAGTTTGATTATTGTGTTAATTTAACATCTGAACTACTTTCTTGTTGGATGTCGTCAATAAACGGCTATGTTTAGGATGCCCGAAGTGGAATGGGACATTTATGTATTGTTTTGTAAATTTTAAGCTGCTTTTAATTTGTTATATGCGCATGAAATGATAATAACCATCAAGAGACTAAGTATATTTACAGTCTAAATATTTATTCTACTGAAACAAATGTTCATGTAAATAGAAATGATTAACCTTAATTATTTATTCAAAGATTACGCATTCCTATTATGATAAACTGTAATGAATTGACAACGGTAAGCAAACATTGTCTTACGAATTAAACATTAGTCATTTTATCCGGATTGATAAGAATCGTCTTGGAAGTTTTGTTAGTTACAAATTTACTAGGTTTGAAAATTTTCCTAAATTTCATACTCTAGGATTCCAGACACACAATCAGTTTACTAAAGATAAGTTTGTTTTTCTAATGTTTTGCAAACATTAGTTGCTTGATTCCATTCATCTACTTAAACTTAACTTGACAAGAAATCGATAAACATTATTAGGTTAGTTAGTTAGTTAGTTAGTTATGTCTACTACACAAACTACAGTGAATCAGGAAAACTGAGTAATTTGTTTTTCTCAATCTTTCCTATACACAAAACTATGTAAGGTATAACTATATGCATTTTAGTAAACTGATTACATTAACAGTCCTGAAGCATAAATGAATTGGCTAAATTTAAACCCTGGCAGGCCTGAAATCCTCTTATAGGATTGTACTTAGAGGTTTGAATGATTCTCAACTTAAGGAATCTTTACTAAAACATCCAGTGATGACATGAAGGTTTTGATATAAAAGCTGTTAAGTTGAAAGCGAGTTAGAAACTCATGATCACTATAAAGTGAACGAACTCTCTACCATAACAAAAATAAACCCAACACATTCAAGTTTGACTGAATAACATTGAACTAGAATTCAAACACTAACTAAGAAATCTCAAACTTGAAATAACCAGAGATCTAGTGTTACCCTTGCGTTTACTTATTGCGATGTTGAAATTAGCTGATAATAAAAATTATTCTTAAATATTAGTAGGCAAGTTTTACTTTATACTAAAATAGAAAACACTTTTCAATAGATAAATGTAACAAGACACATTTGATTGATTAACTTGCTTATGTCTGTTAAACATATTTATTCATTAGAGAAATGAAGCAAAAACAAATAAATTTATCAGAACTATTAAAACAAAACGAACACTACAAGTAACACTTTAAATGAAGTAACAAATCAATCGTCATGAAGAAAACTATTCTCATTCAACTGTCAATTAGTGAATTTGTAGAGACAATTGACCATTGACTAGTCTTCTTCACTTCTTCCTTTCTTTATTCTATATTTTAGTTAAGATTAATTATTTAAAATCATTGGACATTTTAGAAAAAAAATATGTAAGAAGTTTTAAATGTGTTCTTTTTCTATTCAGTTTATATCTCACAGCAAAAGCGTGACTTATGATCTAATATGAAAAACAATATTCTATGCTCATATGTTGTTTGTTCTGTTTTTTTTTCTAAATAGGATTCTTTAAAAATGTTTTCTTATATTATGATCAGCTATTTCCATCAGTCGCTTTGAATGTTTGAAATGAAATTTATAAGTGATCACAGTGAAACAGTGAAATATTTAACGAGAAAGGTTAACTCTAGAAATTTAGTTCAAATGAAAGTAACTTATTTCAGTAAAACAAAATGTGTATTATGTATAAATTCACTGTTATATGTACATATTTTTACATTCGTAAGCTAGTTCACATAACTAACGATATTTTTGAGTATATAGGGGAAAAATATTGTAAGATTATCCCTATTTAATGATGAAATGTTCATAAATTCAAGCAGAAAATCTTCAACTAACATAAATTACCTACTAAAACCTTTATTATTTACTGTACTTCTTTACAAAATAATGAATAGATGACGTTTTTTGTACAAAAAACTATAAAATTACGATCGATATAACATAAGATAAACTCTGTCATGAAATTGGTACAGTGGCAAATCACCAAAGGTTCGATAATAATTTTGAGTTATCGAATATGATAGAAAGTAACTGAATTTTTCAAAATTTAATTTGAGCAGATCAGGTCTATCGTCAACACATCTTGTTTCTACCCTTGTATGGAATTGTCAGCAGTTCCTGCTCATGCTCTAGAGATAAACAGCTATTTGATGTAACATACTTTTAGAAGTAGTCAAAAATTAATCTTCATAAAATATATTATTTGAAAATCACACTTATTCTTTAAATCAATCAAAGTTGAAGATGTAGATCTTGTATTTTGAACACTGTTTCTAATTACCTTCATCAAGAGTTGTGCATCTTCATTTTATAGAATAAAAAAGCCGTTTATATTGTCTTGTTTTTTATAAAAATTATTTATGATTATAAAGCAGTCTAATTATTAAGAAGATACCTTTTTTTTAAACCCTAATCCAATTAAAACTTATAACTGATCAAATTATTTCATTCTTAGACAAAGACAGAATTCTTTTTCAATATATATATATATATATATATATATATATATATATATATATATATATATATATTGGTAATAGTCAAATAATGATTTAAAAGACAGAAATCATTGAAGCATACTGCAATTCTGATACAAGTAAACCAGAATCAACTTAATTCATATTAAGATAGTTGGGAAAACGTTACGCAAAAAAAATCAATAAATATTTTTCGAATGATTTACTGTTATATAACCAGAAAGCTAAGAAAATTCTTTAAGATCTAGTAAGAAACCATAACTAGTGGAGAATTCAGTTGTCTCATGCTTGATACAATGAATATTGATCTTAGTCTATGGTAATGCCATAAAATCGACTGAATCAGAGAGTACACGTGCTATGATACTTTAAGATTGTATGTTTTTTATGCCTGGTAGATAGTAGGTGCACACTGACAAAATTTTAAAAATTAAAACAATAAAGACTGTATAGCACATCACTGGTCTTATGGTGGTTGTCTCGGTTAAATCAGTCCGTGATTTAAAGATAAATAGCTTCTAACTGATAAATTTTAGAGAGTAATTTGATTTTATGAAACGCTTTATCAATGAATAACTTTAACCGGTAAATTATTCAACCATTATTACAGTCATCCGATATCAAGTAAACTCTCAACAGATTGATATTTAACCTCTAAAAATATTTAATTTTTTTCAGATGAGTAGTAAGGCTGATAAATAGTAAGTCATGTTGAAAAATATCTCTATTTATTGTAAATATAGTGACGAATTTTTAAGTTATCACTTACAAAAATACTAAATTCATCATGTTGTTTCATCCATTTAGTGTTTATGTTTATGCACAAAAGGCTAACAGTAACACTTTTCATTGTTATTAAGCCGTAATATTATTTACTATTCTAACATTTTAAAAGTTTACTATCTCTAAGCTTTAAGTGAATTAATTATTAGTTAAGAAATTTCGACAGAATACTAATTTCATCTTTATCATTCCTAACAATTCAATGGTAGGTTGATAAGTTTTCACCAAAAAGAAAAAAATGATTATTTTATATGTACATTTACTGTGTGCAATCGTAAGAAATTTTATCCGTGAAGTGAATAAATTTTTCGTTAAGTAGAATGGTGTACAGAAAAAGACCCACTGCTTGCCAATACACTGACTTTTGAAGTTTTACACCTATCCGCTTTGGTTAAGTGTCGTCTCACTAGCAGAGTAAAAAATGATCAGTTCAGTGGATACTTTGCGTCACGAGCTGGAATTTTTCAACAGCTTACTGATCAAGATCGCTTACCTCAGCGCATTCATTGGAAATTCTGTAATTTCATGTTGTTTTAAGATGAGTTCCATTTTTTTAAAATATTTTTTCATTTATTTCCTTTTCATGCAATCAGTTGAATTAAAATTATACCCAATTGCTTTTAATATTTTAATTAGAGAAAGCCATTTTTCTGATTTATGATTTATTAACATATAGAATAAACAATAGGAATTTATTTTTAATGTTTTAATATTAATGAAACCTGAAATAATTGCAGTGTTTTGTCAGGTGTGTTTATTTTAAATGAAAATTGTCAATGAAAAATATTACTCAGTATTATTTTTTGCACAGTATTAAAAAAAACAATAACTTAATATTACCCATTTAGTGGCTAAATGTTTTATTCACTGTCTACGAAATTGTGAGGACTTGTTATTCGGGTGGGAAGAATCCGCCTGGAGAGTTGGAAAACCTTGATCCCAAACCATTGGTGCATGTGGAGTTCAGTATCCTGAGGAGACAAATAGCGTATGATCCTATTTTCGGTCACCAGCTATCACGTGCCCATCTTCGAACGTTGCCCCACTGATTTGTGAAATAGACTTTTTAGCTGAATGCTTCAGCAAGTGCTTTATAGGAAATCCACCTGTTTTGTTTCGTGTACCTGGGCATATTCACATTCCATACAAACAGAATGATTTGTGTGGCGTATATATTTATTATTGCCCCTCTGTGTCAATGTTCATAAGCTTAGATGAACAAATAAATACAAACGTATTACATTCTGAAATTCTTATGTTCGGCATTGAAATACCTTAGTAAGTAAAAACTATGTGCTTGCTGATGATCTATTTGAAATCTCTAAAGTGTGGGACAGTTTTATTTCTGAAGAAATTAATTTTGGATTACAGTAGTACAGTATAGTAGTATAGTAGTAGTAGGAATTGTAGGTCGAAATAGAAACCACCAAATCCCAACGCACTCATTCAAAGAGTAATAAATACCGATAGCGCCAGGAATTTCATGTTCAACCCAGTCGGAGATGACTGTTAGAGATTACTTAAGCCTATAATTCTATGTAATGTAACTCGTTCACAAATCTTGATCAGATCAATCAACTGAAACTCAGCTTCTTTAAAAAAACACTTTAATTGTCTTAAAATGTTTACAATGTTATAGGAATTATGTTTATATCTGTGACCAATTTTTATCCAAGATTTATTACCAATTAGAATGCTGCTATAAAAAAACCAAGGGCTATTGACCAGTTTAATTCATTCTAATGAACATTGTGATTAACAAGAATAGATGCGTTAAATTAATTTTCAGAAGACTGTTTAGGCTTAAATTCTTTAGTCTGTAAGAAAGAGAACATTTATCAAAGTATATAAAAATACCATCAGTAAATGTAATAAAAATTCTTTTATAGTAGCCATTTTCACGTGTGAGATAAATAAATAGTTTACTGATAACTAACAAAAAAAACTATAATAAACTAGTAGAAATTGTTCCTTAAGGCATTCCAATTAAAAATGTGAACAGTTACATTGTGTTTACATTGAATTTTGAAAATGAACTTGTTTTTGTGGTGGTGTTTTGTTCTCTGAGCTCAGAGAACAAAACACCACCACAATCATCCACCTGAGCTACAAGTTTTCTCCACCATCTCAGAACTTGTTTTTGTTCAGGGAAAATGAATGAGCCATTTTCAATTACTTACTGAATTACAACACAACAATGAATAATTGATTAATTCAAAAAAATTTCAAGTAGAAAAAAAAACTTGTTTCTATTTGTAACTGGATCGGAATGATCAGTTTATTTATTTAATTATTGGTACATTACATCAAAGAGAGAGAAATTAACAACATTATTAGGCAGTAAGGATAGACGGTTGATCTAAGTAAGGAGGACAAAGAGAATTATTAAAGAGGTGTAAATTATAAGAGATCATGATTGAAACAAATGGCTATACTAAACGCCATTAAAAACTCTTGAAGAACTCATTAAATGAAAATTTTATATCATTTAGGAAAAAATAAACCCCGAATAAATAAGGCGAAAAATACCAATAGATATATTTATTGCTAATAATATTTTGAGTAATCAAATTAGTAGTATATTTAAATGATTTCCAGTGATTTTTGTGTGTCAACTCTATAAAATAAGAAAGTACAAGCATGTGATAAAACTAATTATTTATTAATGATCATCTATCATATTTTCCGATAGTATAAATTTCCAAGTACCATGATTAAAAATAAATGTACATAAATGTTTGATTTTTTGAAAAAAATTGTCGAGTCACAAAATCATATACAATTCCTGACTTGTTTATATTTTGGGGCAGAGTTTCGGAGGTTTTCTGTTTTTACACATTTAAAATCATCAATCAATCATTGTAAGACAACCATTAGAAACCTGGAAGCAATGGACGGTCGTTTCATCCTGGTATGGGACTCATCAGCAGTGCGCATCCACGACTCCTGCTCCTTGCAGGATTCGAACCCGAGACCTTCGGTCTTGCGCGCGAACGCCTAATCATTGGACCACTGAGCCGGCATCCAACGGTGTTAATGTCTAACTCTGATTGATCTAGGGATTTTGTGCGACCTAGTCCATTTGTCCAGTGCTTCCAGGTTTCTAATGGTAGTCTAACAATGACTGATTGATGATTTCAATTGTTTATATTTATGTGACGAAGAGGCTAGACAAAACAAAGAATTCATATTCGGATTTTTATATTTTATACATTTATTTCGTTAGACAGATAAAGAAATGAGAGATTCAGTATGTAGGTGTGTCTACTCATAATATTACTCATTATACAAGAGTTAATGTAATTTAAATTAGTGCTAGAAATGAGACAGATCGTTGGATAAGATGATGTATTGTACCGAAACACATAGGAATATAAGAGATATTTGTATTAAATTGACAGTTTATGGTGAAGAGAACAAGGTTATTGAGATGGTAAGTATGTCTAAGTTGCTAAAGTTTGTTAAAAATTTAGATAAATCATGTAAGCCTGTAATAACATAGAAGCCGTTACAATCTGCGTTGGAGTTACATATGCATAAATGTTTGATTTTTTGAAAAAAATTGTCGAGTCACAAAATCATCTACGATTATTTATATTTATGTAACGAAGAGGCTGGACAAAACGGAGAACTCTAACTGTAATAGATTATGTTAGCATTGGTAATCTTGGAAAAAACTTGTTTTCACCCTAGACTTCTATCGTTAACCAGTAACTTTTAGTAGAGCACTTCATTCTTTAGTTGTTTATGTCTATCATAAGTAATATTGTGTAAAACGTTTAGAATAATAAATTAATTTATATTTTATAGTTTGATGATTATAGTTCTTCAAAATAAATATCACCATTTAAATTTCATTAATATGTTTCATCCATATATATATATATATATATATATATATATATATATATATATAGATGTATATATATATTTATGAATATAACAATATAGTTTTAATAAGACTTTGCATACACTTTGTTCACAGTAAAAATGCCTATAGATTAATGAAATTTATTATTAAGCCAAAAAAGAGTCGGCGATAGCCATATACATAGAAAAAAAACTCTCTTATGACGAAAAAAAAATCAATATTCATTTATAATATTGGCAAATGAACTTAGTTAATAATGAAAGTCCGATTAAGTGAAAAAAAGAGGCGAACTAACAAATCTTAGACAGTATGGAATGATAGAAATCAAGTGTTTACCAGACATCTTTTATTCAGATTTATTGATTTAAGTTATGGACTGATTAGTGAGTTGAAAAAGTAATCATGATTATTTTACTTAGAAATACTAATAAACCTTTGAGAAGCTAAATTAAATAAAAATCTTTCTTAGTTTCTTAGAGTCATCTTATATAGTATTTGAATTCTGATGAATTTTGGTTAACTCTCTCAAGAACCGAATTGAATATCCTCTCGCTTTAGTTTAATGCAGTTTATAGTTAAGGATGTTCTGATTTTATTTCATGGACACACTGCCTGCAGAACTTTAAATCTTTTGTTATTTTCAATTAATTAAATTGAAAATTATTTTTAAATTTATTTAAAATTTTCAACATTTTATTTAAACCGATTGATGTGATAGTATAAAACCGAAACCTCTGAAGAATCACATTTTTTTTTCGTGATTTAAATTCGCTGAATCGAAAATAGAAATTTTCTTTCAAATTATTGAAAACTATAACATTTTATGATGGTTGGATGCTTGATTTCAGTTTGTTTTCATAATATGTCTTCCTAAGTACTGATGGAAATGTGATTTTTAAAAGAGAATGAAATGGCCAAAAATTATATTTTTAAAATAAACTTGTCTAATAGACACAATTTGCCAAATTAAATTTTATTGTATGAATCAATTATCTTCCTTTTTTTTTTAAAAAAAAGTATTGATACCGGATATTGACATTTAATTTCATGATTTACATAGTATTTTTGGTTAGTAGACATAATAAATATTAATTTTAGTTTCTGGGCAGAAGAGATTTTAACTGTATTTTACAGTATAAGAAAAGGATTATATTAATATAATTTGTATGGTGTATTTTTAAATCAACACTGATAAATTTATACATAATAACACATTTTGAAACCATGAATCGATCAATGTTAGACCACCATTAGAAACCTAAAATCATTGAACGGCCGTTTCGTCCTGGTATGGGACTCATCAGTGGCCGTGCGCATCCACGACTCCTGCACCTCACAGGATTCGAACCCAGCGCCCTCGGCATTGTGCGCAAAGGCCTAACCTCTGGACCACTGAGCTCGTATCTAACAGTCTTAATGTCTAACTTGATCAATTCTCGGATGTTTGTTAAACACGAATTCAAAATCAAAAGTGTTTTATTTAATTCAAGTTTTTGTGAAGATTTACATTTTGTGATACTGATAAGTTATGACATTCCATTGTGATATTTATTGTAAACATATTACAATGTTAATAATTTATTCGATACTTTGAATTTCAACTGCTGTTAGGAGTTGTTCAGAGGAGTAATTAGGTTTTAAGGCAAATATCTTGCTCCAAATAGTTTCAGCGGAAAATTCAATGGGAAAAAGGGACTTTAATGCCCTGCGATTTGACTCCAGTTTCGGCGATTGATTAAGTATGCCATGAAATAAATCTTTCATTCTATTTCTGTAAATTATACTTAGGCAAACTCTGTTTATGCGATGGTGGTAAAAAGAAGCCAAATACGGTTTTATGGATTCATTTAAGCTGACAAACATGAGAATGAAAAGCGTACAAGCAGAGTGAAGTGAATTGGAGAAGGTGAGTGAGCCAAATGTGTGTGATGAGTCAATGATTAAGTACTTATAGTCAGGAAATAATAAGTTAGACAAGTAACAACCGAGTAAGAATACATACGCATAATTAAATACGCTATAATCGATACTGTTATTGAATGAAGACACATAAAAAATGGTCGATACTATTATCGAATAATTTAAATGACTAATCATTGAAGTTAGTATAATCAATAAGTGCTGAGATGCTACAGGACATCGTAGCTATTTTCTTTCAACCACAAACTGGTACGAGAACGCAACAATACTATCATAATGTCAGAGTTTATATTTTCTCTTCGTTAATCTTAAAGATTCTAATAGATCAGTATCTCTTGGTAAATAGGCATTTTAAGCTTAGTCATCGTAATATTATCAAAAGCGGTAAGTTATGATAACATTTGCATTAAGTTTTGGCAATTGAAATCAAATACAAGTACAAGCATTAACTCCAGCTTCCAGGTATATTCATTTGACAGCTACTAAATAGGATACATTTACAAAAGGAATTTGACAATAAATATGTCATATACTACAATTGTCATATTCACTCATGTCATGTATTTACGCATTTTCTTTGTAGTGTTATTTTAAGTATGAAATCGAATTTGCTTATTTGATTAAGGAAAAACATCCCATTTGTTGGATACCCGTTTTGATTACATGAATAATTCATTTTTGACAGCGAACTACTTTTTTTTATAAGCATTTTAGTTATCAAAATTTTATTAAGTTTGACATGACTTTTTATGATGTATTCAGTGACATTAGTTGTTTAACTCAAAGAACAGCATTGTTGTTGTGGTTAATAGATAAAAGTACATATATGGGTATAAGAATCAGGAATTTCACCGGTTAATTGAAATTTTGAAGAAAATCAATTTATATTTTCCCCTATTGTATAACAAAAGAATAAAGAGTGGCGAATGAGAATGTAATACATTTTTGGCGGATTGAAAGAGATCATTTTATCAGTTCATAAAAACAATGATAGAAGTAGTATAGTCATCATTTAGTATTTTGATATGATCCTTTATCCAAAATGCACTCGTTGAAACAGGTAGAATTTGATGCGAATTAGTATAAATTTCTAACTTAAGAGGATAATTCCACTGAAATCATTTCTTCTGATCTAGATGGTTTAGTCATGGATTTTTCATTGTATAAATAATGAACGATAATTATTGACAAGTGTTATTCACATATGATAAAACAAGCTGTTTGCCAGTTGCGGAAAAGTTCTTACAGCCCAGTTCTACCTAAAATTTTGTACTGATGACGTTACCAAGAAAGAGAATTAAGATTTCATTATTGAATTATTCAGCTAAGAGAATGCAATTTTAATGAAATAATCAAACCTTGTTAGATAAAATTCGATGAAGCTTAACCAAAATCTAGAAATGATGAAAGCTGTCTATATGTACTTTTCTAAAAGTAACGTGATTCTCAAAGAACCTGAAAGTTTTGGGTTTTATTCTAACTGATGTTTTGTCCTAGATGTCTTTGATATTCTTTATTAATTGGTGAGTTGTTCAAAACAAATGTAATTTCCACTCTTCATTGTTTTTGAAATTTTTTTACACAAAATTGAACTACAACAAAATACTCACTGACATTATTTTCTTTTCAACTAGAGCTTTGGAAATTTGTGTTTTTACACATTAGAAATCATCAATCAATCATTGTTAGACCACCATTAGAATCCTGGAAGCACTTGATAGCCGTTTTGTCCTGGTATGGGACTCGTCGGCAGTGCTCATCCACAACTCCATCACATGGCATCATTTGAACCCAGGACCTTCAATCTTCAGCACGCACTGCTGATGAGTCCCATACCAGGATGAGATAGCCGTCCAGTGCTTCTAGGTTCCTAATGGTGGTCTAACATTGATCGATTCATGATTTCAAGGTGTAATTTAACAATCTTCACAACCCTGTTGTGCGATTGCCTGTTCTCACTGGTAACTAGCTTCGTGAGGAATCTTCTCCAAGCTCTAGTGGGAAGTCGTGACCAGAGAAGTTCAAATTGTTTGGGTGTAGACTGTAATCACTAATTAATAAATTCTACTTCACAGCAAAAAATACAATCCCAAGGTATAAGGTCCTGAGATAAACATTGTAATCACTGATTGAGAATTCCCCCCTTTTCCAGCTGAATATTCTTAAATTGTACAATATATTACGTTTCACTTTTAATTACAAAATATTTATATGATGAATATTTTATGACTTACATTCTACAAATTAAACTAAAATAAATCAATAACATTCACAAAATATCAATCATTTTGTTGTATTTATTTAACACTTTTTGTATACTTTCTTATATTTACAATTATTTTGTAGTAGTTATATTCAATGCACATCTCATAATATTTGGATGAAGAGAATTAGGCATTCTTAGTTTAAGAATTCTGCGTGAAATTGTAGTTTTATATGGAATCAAGTGTTTGCCTGTAGTGTATGCATGTTTGTGTGTGTGCGTGTGCGTGAATACACACATATGATATAATATGATGCACACAATATCAGTTGACTAAAATGATTAGACATGTAACAGTCGGCTAATAGAATTTACCGTCAATGATATCATGCAATGATGGTGTATAGTTTTATATGTGAATTTTCAAGCACAACAACGATCACAAACGGTGTACAAAATGATTAAACCTTGAAATAGGAAGACATAAATCGCTAACGATAAAATTCTGAATAGTTCTACTGTTGACTTTAATTGATGAAGATCAAGTTTAAAACGTTTGAATTATACGCTATTTGTATTTTGTGGTAAAATTCACACTACCTAACTAATGAGATGAAATTGAATAGTCAACAGGTTTGTTTTTCACTAGTCTAGCATTGGCCATTCAGTGGTTTGAAAAGCATGATGCTATTTAATAATGCTATTTTTTGTAGAATCTCAATTACAAAACAATGAAGTAGAAAGTTACTTGCGTCAAACAATCCTAACTTAGTTAGGATCAACACGAGATGTAAGATATTTGGATTGATTCAATTCATACAGTTGAATAGTTTTAACTAACTCATTTATTATCGTCAACTATTCCATTTCACTTAACTGAGCAGATTTAAGTTAAATAAAATTTTTCCGAAAATTTGCAAATAGAAATGATATTTAACACATTTCCCTAAATACCCCTGTTATGGACATAATTTAGACTAACTGACTGTTCAAATAGCATGACATGTTGTGTCGAATAAAACTTTCCTGCTGTCACAAGCTTTTATTACTTTCTCGGTTTTTATTTTGGCTACATTCTATGAGATATTATGCCAGGATGTTTGAAGGTTAGGACTGTTACGCTTGACTCTAGGTATGCTTAAACTATTACGGGTTCACCTAAGTCGAATAGCGAGAACAAAACAATAAATCAGCGTCCAGGTAGGCTACTGTGATCACTTGACCAAATTGAATCAACAAGAAGTCTTGATATAGCGTAGAAAGTGTATTCTACAAACACTCAGCCGGTACACAATGAATCCAAGCACTCAAATTGCGTTTATTTATACTCTATAGGGACGTCGTTGGTACAGTCACAAAAATAGCACACTAAAATGACAAGGTAACCAATCACAGACAAGGATTTCTCTGGTGGGAAATGTAATATCAAGGTCGACTGATCGATCCATGAAATAAATCCAAAATAAAGATATTTATCAAGCGAGATCTGGGGATCTAACATCCTCAACAGCTGAGAACTCAGTAATATGTTAAATATGTTGTGTTGGATGAAGCCATTATTATTGATATTATTATTATTATTATAATCATTGTTATTATCCAACACGTTTGCAATCGACATAAATAAAACTTTACCATTTATCTATCCATCAGTTCTCCAAATTTCCTTTCATTAGAATTTACAATGGATAGAATCATAAATATGTTTGACTTTACGCTTTAAGTTTAAAATTAATTCTACCTACTTTTGGGAAAAAAACGCACAAATGTTTTATTTAACTTCAAGCATTTCTTTTGTTCACAAACAATCAGAGAAAAATGTGGTGAATGTAGGCATTCACTTTATTGCTCTTGATTTTGAACCTTATTAAGTAGCGTTTAAAACCATAAATTATGATTATTACATGAATCCTGGTAGAGAAATTTATATTACTTGATAGTAATCAGTCTTGCAGCGAAAGGCCTCATATCAATTGACTAAGCTTAACAAACATTGACCAATCTTCATCAAACTACATTTGCTAAGCTATATCATGAGTTATTTAAATGATTATATATCTATGAGTTTACTATGAATTATACTCTTAATTACTTTAAGAAAGTTTCAATGAAGATATATACATACTTTTCACAAAGAAGAAAATCAGTCACCTTAGAAAACTTATCAACTGAGCAATGTAAATTTACTTACTAGTTTTTTAACACTGATTATCACTAATCACATTCTCATGTTGAACAGTGTAAGCTGTAGTTTCAATGTAAGTATCAGTAACTTCAGGTCTGCAAATATCGTAGATTGATGACTAAACCTAAATGCATGCTTTTCAGTTGAATACATTTAACAATATGTTTCGTGTGTTGTAGTTACTGTATACCTTACATGTGGACTAATTTTGAAACTGAGTAATCGATGAAACTATTTTTACAATCGATTCATGGTTTCAAAAATGTGTAACTTAACAATCTTCACAACTCCGTAATGCAAATTACCTGTGCTCACTAGTGACTAGCTTTTTGAGGAATCTTCTCCGAGTTCTAGTGGGAAGACGTGACGAGTGAAGTTCAACCTGTTCGGGTGTAGACAGTAACTACCGAAGACTGTGTATGAAGTTGTGCAACTCCGTGAATTGATCAAGTTAGACATTAACACCGTTAGATACCGGCTCAGTGGTCGAGAGGTTAGGCGTTCGCACACAATACCGAAGGTCCCGGGTTTGAATCCTGAGAGGTGCAGGAGTCGTGGATGTGCACTGCTGAGGAGTCCCATACCAGAACGAAACGGCCGTTCAGTGTTTTTAGGTTTCTAATGGTGGTCTAACATTGATCGATTCATGGTTTCAAAAATGTGTAATTTTCAAAAAAGACAAATAAACAAATTAAATGATGGAGTCTTGAATATGGAGATAAATTTGAATTAAACTATCATTAAAATGTAAACTTTGTTCGTACGAGGTAAAAAATTTCTAACTTTAAGCCATATGGTATATCAGTTGACTTAAAACTATTTCACTAAATATATTCAATTTAAATATTGAACACTGTTTATAAAACATATGGTTATCGATTACTTTGTAGAATGGACATCGAAATTTTATCGACTACAATCATCTATTCACTTTCCAAATTAAAATGTCATTTAATTAATTTCATAAATGTTGGTTAAAATCCATATCTTTTACAAATGTAAATAACTCTCGACTATTTCACAGTCACTACTGTATTAAGTACGGTTCCGTATTGTTTAAACTAGCAGTAAAGATATTTATAAATGAAATATTTTCATGTTTTGTTTAACTGTGAGTTAATGTTAACTAAGATCAAACTGAAAACCAATCTCTATCATTTGCTGTCGTTTAAAACACATTTGAGTAATCTTTATCGATCTTAAATGTGAACAGAGAAATGAGAAGACATATTTTGTGAGATAGTACCAATTCACATGTAACGGCGGAGAAAGTTACTTGGGTAGGACAGATCGCCGATTGGAGGACAGGATAAGGGAACATATTCCAAAATGGTTAATCAGACGCATGATTCATCAACCTACCCCGTCATCTCAATATCGATCAAGAAACCCAGCCTCGTCCATTGCAAAACATCTAATGATGAGTGGTCATCAAATTGACCCAAAATCAACCTTTAGAGTTGTGACATCTCATCAAAACGCACACACACTCAAAGTACTCGGAGCTATCTTGATTGGTCGGAAAAGTTTAACTTTATTTGTTCAAAAACAACTGTATTTTGACCTTTGTTTACCATGGTTCTAGTGAGTGCATGTCATGCTAAATAAGAAATTTTGACCTTATCTTCAAAACTGTATTTGCACAAATAACATGTTACTTGTATGTGACTGACGAGAAAGCACGAAATGGTACTATCTCACAAAATATGTCTTCTCATTTCTTTGTTCAAATTGATCAAAGGGAACCACTGTTTTGACCTGAAATGTGGCCAAAATCACAGAGGCTATTTCTTGTGTCAATCAAACTGTGCGTATTTATGGTCTTTCACATTCAAACATAGCTTAAAAGGTATCAAGATCACCCCAAATCTTGATTCTTGATTCGAGAATATATGTAATCATATGTCTGCATCATCGAAAAGACCTTAAACTGAATAACGGAGCATGTATGTTGTTTAATAGGTTACTAGTTACTAAAAGCTCTTACAGAAGAATACCATACAAGTTTAAGTAATTTACTCAATAAAATTCTTTTCATACTCAACGCCCTTTTCAATTGAATATTTTGTTGATTTTTTTTTAAACTTAAAGCAAATTACTCAAATAACTAAACTAATGAATAAATAGACAAAAATTCAACTCTAATCAATAAACAATAGACAGCCAATTATTATTATTATTATTATTATTACAGCATAAACACTTTCAACTCCAAACGCATCAACAATGAAAGTAGTTCACAGTAAAAAGCCAATACACAACTATTGTATGTAAATAACATACATACATCCACATACAATAACATTTATTTAAGCTGATAATTTGCTTCTTAGTTGTTGTCATCCTGTTATTGTGATTTTGTTTTCCTTTATTTTGTTGAAAGTCAAATGCGAAAATCAAATTAAGACTCATCATGACCAATAATGAAATCATTATATGTAAATTCGATTTGTTTGATTTTTTATTGAATTAATTTTTATGCTCTCGAACTGTACTACTTATGTCATTTATTATTACTGTTATTGCTCTTATTATTATTATCGTTGCTATCGCAATTGGCATTTATTGCATTTGTCATATTAGTAGTACAATTGTTTTAGTGAGTAGTAGTTGTTAAGGCATCAAGAAATAAGATAATCTTTTTACATCGAATTGTATCTATTTTTATTGAATATCATTGTGACAATTGCTTAGTTATTCATTCCCTTGTACAGAATTAGGTGGTGGATAAGTGGAGAGTGTGTGTAGAACAAATATTCGAGTTGATATTTTGAACAATCAGTGATTCTGTTATGGAAATATATTAGAAAGCAGGTCATTGAGTGTTCATCTCAATGATTGATTGTAAAACGTTAAAAACTAACTTTAAAACTCAAAAAGATTCTTAATTTCTGAACTTATTCCCAATTTTATTTATTTGGGTTAGCATTTTTTAGCAAATTGGTTCTCCACAGGATAGGGTCGTCAAACCCTCCTCCTTTATCCGAGCTCCAGGTTGGTAGTGACCCTAGGAGGGTTTCAGGATGATAGTGGATACTTCTTCGAAATAAAGTTGTACCTGAAAAGACAGTAAACATCATACACAATTCCTACTCAGAACTGCACTGCAACATTGTGCATGCAGGAAAGCTCATAGATTCGTTCAGAGTGAATACAGGCAAGGTTGCTTACTATCACCCTTTCTCTTTCTCCCGGTGCTCAAGTGGATTTTGAAGACGTTCATATAAAGAAAAGCATGGACTATATGAACTTCGAAGTTGATCTAACTCTTCTATACCACACATAACAACAAATGCATTAGACGACCAGTGTAACAGAGGCAGCCAAACATGCGCAAAGGAAAAAACAGGATCATCTGATACAACGTAATATACTCCAACCAAATTACGCTTGACGAAGGAGCATTGGACGATGCGGAAACGTTTACGTACCTGAGCAGCATCGTTAATAAACAAGGTGGATATGATACAAACACGAATGGACAGATTAGCAAATCAAGGGACGTATTTCTATTATTGAAAAACATTTGTAACTCAAAAAAGGAGTCAACCAACACCAAAGTCGAAATTTTTAATACAAGCGTTAAGGCAGTTCCATTGTCTGGAGAGGAAAGCTAGAGAACTGCAAAAGCCACTATCCTAAAGATGCAGGTGTATCTTAAACGTTGTCTGCTCAAGACACTGAGTATCCATTGTTCAAACATCATCAGCAACAACCAGCTGTAGGAGAGTTCAAACCAGATTCCAACACTTGAAGAAATCAGAAAGAAACACTGGCGGTGCATATGACACACACTGAGGAAAGCACTGGACTGCGTCACAGGACAAATACTAACTTGGAATCATCAGGACCAGCGGGAAAGCGAAAGACCATAATACATATTACGCAGAGAAATGAAGACAAACATGAGAAGAATGAACCAAAAATGGACAGAACTAGAAAGCAAGGCCTGGGGCACAGAAGGTTGGAGAACGATGGTCGGCGATCTATCCTCCATGGAGCGTAACAGACGTAAGTAAGTAACCCGAGAGTCGGAAACTGTAGCAACTTAAAACTGTCAGCAAGCAAATAATTCTCAAAACAAAACATTATGATCCATAATATTCACGAGTTGTATTTTTAATCAGTTATAACATTTTCCACTTCATTTAGATTTTTATCATGAAATTTGTCTACAAAACTATTCATCACCATAAAAAAAATCAAAACTAGATAAGAATCAATAGATGGAAAATCTCTAACTTATTGATATCATATTAAAAGCGCGAAATATAATTCATTCAAATGAATATTTTATGTCAGATAAATCAAATTAGATCATTTTTTTAATATTTAATTTCTTATTCTACAGTAAGTGATCATAAATTAGGAAATTTTCTAGCCAACTTATTCTAATCGTTTTCAGTTAGAGTTTTGGAGATTTGTGTTTTTACATATTTGAAATCATCAATCATTGTTAGACCACCATTAGAAACACACAAACACTGGATGGCCGTTCCGTCCTGGTATGAGACTCATCAGCAGTGCACATCCACGACTCCTGCACCTCGCACGATTCGAACCCAGGACCCTCGGTATTATGCGCATACGCCTAACCATCGGACCACTGGGCTGGCATCCAACGGTGTTAATGTATAACTCTGATTGATCTACGGATTTTGCGCGACCTCACCCATTTGTCTTTGGTAGTTACTGCCTACATCCGACAGGGTTGAACTCCATTGGTCACGTCTTCCCACTAGAACTCTGAGAATTTCCCCACAAAGCTAGTCACTAGTTAGCACATATTACGATATTTTCAGTTCATAAAGTGTTTATCTTAACAAAAAAATACAATAAACTTCATTAAAAATCCCAACAACCTGTTAAGTGTATATCTTTGAGTGTTTATTTGGGTTAATTAGATTTTATTGATAAATGATGAATGAACGCTGAATAAAGACTATCCGGTTTTAAAGTGTTGAGTTAAGGTTTACTTCAATGAATCTCATGAATTCATGTTTATGATTACAAATACAATACAATACTATACTCAGTGCAATTCACTCACCATTTTTCATAGTTTGTTGGTTGTGAATTTGAATCTCCCGATGATAATCAATTTTTTTCAAAATGAAGTGTATCACATAATACGAAATATCCAATGAAGAGTTTCATGTGTGGGATAAGTCTGAAAGTCATTGGACTAAATAATAAAAAAAGTATAACTTGATTACTCGAATTACCATTTTTTTCCAGCTACTTATGAATGTTACCCCTAATTTTTTTGAATACAACTGATTCGAAGGACACTGATTTCATGAATGGAAAAAAAATAATTAGAGCAATTGTAGTAAATAGTTTTAAAACAATCATTGAGAGAGTTTAAAATCTGAAATTAAATGAAGTATGCTATGTTGAAAAAAAAATAAAATTGACAAGAAAATCATTAATTACGGTTTAGAAATTAAACGAGTTAGAAGAATGTGTAAGCAAAATAGAACTAAATTTGAGAAATAGTCTTTTCTAGGCGTAAAAGTCCCCCTCATGTTTTTTTTTAATTTAGATGAAACAGTTTATGCTAAATATTGTAACGACGATTGATAACTGTTTTGAGCATGTCGTTTCGTTATCATATCATACACATTATGAAACATCGAAACTTCTGTAAATCTTTTGAGACATTTTGTCATGATACGAAAGAGTTGTCCAAAACATCTTACCGGTATTCGTTTTATTCTCCCATCGAATTTAGTCTTGAATAGACGTTTTCTAAAGCGTGACTGATCAGTGGTGCAAAGAGAAAAAAACAAAACTGAATGTAAAGCATTATTACCTACAGTTGAATCACAACGTACACAGAATATGATACATTTATTACTAACTGCGATTACTGATATCATGACAAATGAATGGTCGATTTGGGCGTATGAATTATTCGCTTACTCACAATACTTACTTACTTACTTACTCACGACTGTTACCCCCGATGGAGCATAGGCCACCGACCAGTTTTCTCCAACCAACTCTGTCCTGGGCTCCCCTTTCAAGTTCTTCCAAAATTTTGTTCATTCTTCTCATATCTTTCTCTATTTCTCAGCGTAATGTGTTCCTTGGCCTTCCTCTTTTCCTTTTTCTTTGAAAGTTTCATGTGAGGGCTTGTCTTGTGACTCACAATAGTACCTCAGAAATTTTATGTCTGATTCCTCAAGGGGATCAGCAACATTATACGATCTATTCAACATTTATCAGCATACCGATCTCTCCCACCAATGCATCTCTCTGTGTTAACTGATGTTCAGCATATCAAAATAAAATAGTCTTTTCTTATTACCAATATAATTACTAATAACCAGCGTTCAATTTACTTGGTTAGGTAGAATTTCAGAGAAAACTGATAATTCGAGTCCTAAATTTACTTCAAACTGCTTTTTGCTGATCCTGTTATTCTCAATTTCGACATCCTTTTAATATTATAGCTGACAGGAAAATCATAACTACCGTTCTCTCCTCGTTATTTAATATTCACTACTTAATGCACCGAAAAATACTGTGGTCTTGTATGTATGCAAAGGTGATGGTGCGTTTCAGGTCCCGTGTCAAAACCCACGTTTATTGAGAAGAAACTAAATCTGAGAACTTCGACAGGACATACAGATAACTGTTTTATGCACATACACATGTTCATTTGAATTTATCATACTAACTGTAGATTTCTTTTCTCGTTTCAGATTTTCCAACATTCAATAAATAACATGCCTGTTCATAGTCAAATCTACAAATTAATTTAATGTATCAATCGAATGATTGAAACATTCTACAATATTCCATTTTGTTTATCAAATTGACAAAAAAAGAAAAAACTGTATGTAAATTTACATTTTCCATTTTGATCTACTGATGTTAATTGTATATTATAGAAAATGTACTTCCAGTTATCATATACTAATGAGATACTTAAAAATGTTATCGGAATTAAAAAATTTGTAAAATATTTGATATTCATGTTTCGTTATGCGAATAAAGTTTGATTTCAGAATGAATCAAATGTGTTCTTTCTTTTTTCCAATTGAATTAAATCTGTCATATCGTACATTGATTCTTAGTTCTGTTGAATGTTGCATCCGATTACGTGTTTGTCATATGGAAATGTAATAAGTTCGTTCTTGCTTTGATGGAAACCACAGATATTAATGGCCACAATTGTAATTTAAATATTCGAGTGTCAATTTTTCAAGTATACTCTCGAAATAATCTGATTAGTGAAGTGTTTTAAACAAATGAAAGAAATTGAGAATTGAATTTTCAATCGTGTCGCTTTAATCAATCATGAAATGAACTAAATAACCAATAAATCCATGGTTTAAGTTAAAATTCTAATATTACTAACAATTACTTGTAAGGCATATATTCGACAAAAAAATTAACCACATTTACATTGATGATTGAAAGGGAATTTTCAAGTGTAGTTATTGATCATTGAATTTCTTCGCAATGGTCTTCTAGTTTTAATGTTGAAAGTTAACTTTGAAAAGAAAAGTAAAATTATTTCAATTGTTCATGAATTTCATTATAAAATGTCATCACTGAATATTGAAAACAATTTAACATAATTGAATATTTTTTCAAATGAATGCTTTATTTGAAAAATACCAGTAAAATAATAAGCGTCATTTAAAAGTCATTGTGTTTGTTTAAAAAAATATCTTTCGTCATATGCAGTTATTTCAAGTTTATATTGATATAAAAGGTTAGCAAAACACTAAATGACTAGAAATTTCCTATCATTAACATGGTATTAAATGAAAGTAATTCCAAGATAGTGACCGATGCTCGAATTTCGTTTTATTAGCTGATTGGTTTAATCTCAATAATTATCTCAAGTTTAGGGGATCGTTTTGATTAATCCCCAAGTATGACGTCATTCACTTATAATAACTACAAATTGAATTGGTTGTTTATGTTTTAGTTTATGATTACTTTTAAACGTATTATATCATACAGCACTACGAGAAATGGCAAATCTAGCACCTTTATGCTGACTGACAATCAATATACTGATGGGCTACTTTATCCCATCCATATAATTAATGTACATCAATGTTTGACGTACTATGATCCTTAATTAATTGTAGGATTCAAACTGAGGTTTGGACTGAGCAATAACTGTCTAGGTAGTTTAGATAAGTACCTTGCCAAGTTGAAACCAAAACAAATGATTCGGTAAATGACGGTTCTAATATTCATCATAAATTTAAATGTACATCATTACCTAAACAAATATCACCACTTAGTTATTCCACAAACAATTCTTCAATTAATCAAATCAACAGCAACAAATAAGTGAAATTCTATCCCTTTTTGGATAGATCAGATTTATTCGAAAGATAATATTTGGTTGCTTTCTAGCACGGAGTGTTTATTATTCTGTAAGTGTTTCAATTCACAATCAAAATGCACAATTGCAGTCAATGCAAGCAATCCAATCATATGAGGAACAAATCAATATGGCTATCGCCATGATTAAGTATCAGCTTAAACAACGTCAATGCAGTTCAGAAGGAAACATAGAAACTCAGTGAATGTAAAATAAATAGAAACTATAATACAATACAAATATTATCATCTCAAAATGGAATCGAACAGATTAACAAAATGTACAACTGAAGGAATCAATAAGAACAAATTACAAATGTATGTACATGGAGGGATTTTCACAAACAAAACCTTCCAAAATGGATATTACACTAATACTATTGGCAAGTAACTGATTCGTTCTTCACTTCAAAGGTCAGTATATCCCACTATAACGTAAGGTTTAGTCGTATAGCTGTCAAAAGGAAGTGTCAGCTACTAGTCTTAATTAAAAAACTAATAAAACATATACAGTTAAAACATCTAATTCACAGAATCATGAATCATGAAATTGCACCTATCTATGTAATACGTATTTTTCTTAATCAGTAAACGAAACCCTAATTGAGGTGAATACTAAATGTATGTTAAACTACTGAAGTCAAAAATTTACTAACGATCATAAGTCTGTCTGTTAGCTAACGTTTATCATTTTCTGCTTTCATAGTTAGGTATTAAATCAGTTCATATATATGTATATATATATATATCTATATATATGTATATATATACAAAAATGCTTTCATTTCTCTAGGCAAAAGAAAGCAAATTTATTAATATTCATTAGTAATTGAAAATCTGATGGAGATTTAGTCATTTGTTATGTTGATTTTTAATTTGTCTAAGCATTTTTCTTCATTCAGACAGTTTAAAGTTTGGTTCTTTACACTTTTATCATTATTATTTTTTCTGTTTTAAGAAATATGAGACAAGTTGTATACTGGAGTTTTGTTAGTGAATCGTTTCAAATTTTTGAACTGTTCAATTTGTCGTTTTTATTATTTACTTTTTATGCACTGGCATGATTTATTTTCAACATACATAAAACAGTTTGACTGCTATATACCCATGTATTATGTTGGCTAAAGTGATTAAGATTAAACTGGGGTTCTTAATGATCATTAGAACTATCGTTCGTAGCCTTTAATAGATGACTTTTCTTTCATCGGAATGTCGCCTAATTTTGTTAATGCCTTAATGTCCAGATGCTCATGGTAATTTTTCAACAGTTGAATGGATATTCACTAGATTTCATTTAAATATTTAGATGAATTTTCAATAATCTAAGCAAAAACCTGTTTTTCTAATTTATTAGTAGCATAATGTGAGAAGTTTAAGAGATATAGTAGTATAAGGCTTTAATGTTTAGTAAACTATGGTAATGATCTTTGTTTAAACATATTACTATGTCATTTGAGGCAAAGAATTTTGTAGAAAAAAACACATCACACATAAAATTGTTGAGACGATAAATCTAGGAAACTTACAAGGATTTTAGGTAGACAATAAAAAAATTAATATTATCACAGTTTAGAAACGTTACAGTGAAAAACTTGTGATAATCACTGTATTAGTAGTTTTCATGTTGAACTGATTAGCTGAACAACTGTTTGAGCCAAAAAATGGTTGAAATGCTTTTCATTCTTGTTCACGCAACACTCTTCCTGAGACTGGATCGAATAACTACAAGATTTATAACGATTAAGTTAGCTTAACATCACTGTTTTTCATTATAACGGTTGATAGTTTATCATAACTGAACAGTTTAAAGATATATGGTATATATTTTTAGTCAAATTCACCTAAATAATGAAACTGATATAAGTTGAGTTTATTCTGAATAAAATCTAATCATTGAAATTGTTTTGTTGATTACTTATTAAAAATGAATATTTTCAGATCAGAGTTAATAGAATTAGAAACCAAATTTATATCCTCCAAAATGTAACCATTTATTGTCAGATGAACGTTTTCCTATCAGTCATACGACAGTTGAAATGCAATACATACATTTAATTATAAGTATTTATGTGATACAGCTGAATAAGCGTTTACTTCACTGTGAAAACGGTGTACAAAGTTAGTTGAAATGAGTAAGAAATAAAAATATACGGCATAAAGTGATTTTCGTTATAGAACATACTGATGTACTTCAAAAATGTGAACTTTCCAGGTTTTTTTAGTTCAACCATACTAGTAAGGTTTAATTGATTGAATGGTAAAATCTCATTGTCGCTTTAAGCATGAGTATTAAATTGATTACAGTTCAATAATCATTTCATATACAATCCAATAATATCCACTGAATAAATAAATCTACTCTAATACTGTTTTATGTATTGCATCCGCAAGAGAAGGAAACACGAGATAGTTGTATGATACAACAAAGAAATTCTCTGGAAATTATCGTAAACTAGAATGATCGGTGAAAAGCAAGGAAGGCAAAGCAAATCATCAACATTAAGGAACAGAGAAATAGGGGAGTAAAACACTTTAAGGAACTCCATGATCTCATTCTTTTCTTATGGTTAAAGAATTATTTGCTTTCTTTGGGTGATTTCTGTATACTCTGTACATATAGTCGTCGTAGCCATATTTATACCCAGTTTATGTTATTATATAATAAAGATCGAGGAGTCATATATTTTAAATGAAATGAGATGGTACTCTTAAAGATACCGTTAGATGCCGGCCCAGTGGTCCGATGGTTAGGCGTTCGCGAACAATACCGAAGGTCCCGGGTTTGAATCCTGCGAGGTGCAGGAGTCATGGATGCGCACTGCTGATGAGTCCCATACCAGGACGAAACGGCTGTCTAGTGTTTTCAGGTTTCTAATGTTGACCTAACAGTGATTGGTTGATGATTTAAAATGTGTAATATTCAACTACCTAAAATATTTTGTGCGCAGATTATACGAAAATCACTTCATAGTAAGTGTAGTGACTGTAGAAAGTATATGAATAAATATCTAAAACAGTGCATGGGGTTCAAATGGCATTTCCAGGCCCTAATCCTGTCGCAGGAAATAAATCCAATTTACAGAATTTTTATATGACAGAATAGTATTCACAAGTATCCATTTTAATGCTTTTCATTAGATCTGATCATCACAGAATGTAAAAAGCAATAAAACCAATTTTTATGATATATATATAACTGTTTTCTGAACATAACAGTTTTATTTGAAGAAAAACGTTCAGTTGTATTATTCACAACTATAATAATAGTGATAGGTGCTGTGTTATTTGAAAGCCTATGAGTATATTGAAGGTCATATAGATAGATTTGATCAGTATCAAAATCATTCTTTGCTTTCGAAAACAACCTAATTTGATCCATTTTTTTATCAATCACTACCAAATTGTGCTTTGAACATTGAACAGCTACATTACAAATAAGATGAAAAAACACTTTCTACCTTTTTACACAGTAACAGTGACTTATGTCTACTGTCATCGGTGAAATTAATACTTCGTGTAATACAATTTTAGTGATACATTTATACATATTCTAAAGTATTCTGAGGTACATTTGTCTATTTTCAAATGTCATTTGTATTCTTGTTTCATCTTACTATTAAGCTACCAAGTAACATGTCTACTACTCAGTAGGGATGCGGATTTCGACTATTCTATTTAGAATAAAACAAAGTTGATAATAATGATGATAATTTTCTTTAATGTCTATATATTTTGTTCAGTTTAGGCATTAGCAACATTCAAATACGCTGATTTCATAATGAGTAGCACATGGCAGTAGGAACTAGGAGATGTGAACCATTTTTTTTCCATAAGCCATTAGCGTAGACTAGCTGTATTTCATCAACACTTCAATCCAGTATTATCTAAGTAGTTATTAAATCGTGATAGGGATCACTTATTTTTGATGTATGAATCATATATTTTTAGGAGCACTTATAGATACTTATAGGTTTAAACTACTGTATCGAATACGAAATCATGGGAACCTTCAATACAATATATCAATGTAGATAACATGTTGTCACGTTCGTTTAAATGAATCAAAATGCATTGAAATCAAATATACTGGTGAAATATTTTCAAATATTGATTCTCAATCAGAGTTATGGAAATTAGTGTTTTTACACATTTGAAATCATCAATCAGTCATTGTTAGACCGTCATTAGAAACCTGGGAGCATTGGACGGCCATTTCGTCCTGGTCTAAGACTCATCAGATTTTCACGTCAAGCTATTTACAGTAATAAGTGATTTAATTGAGCTGTGGAATTTAGATAAACTTACACAGATGAGTTTCGCATTATGTTTAGTATTCAGTAAGAAGCAGAGGCACTTTATCTTTTCGAAAAAGTAACCAACAAAATTTCATAAAGCTTAAGAAATTCACAATTTCTTCTCAACTTGACTAAAGTTAGATTATAATTCGTAAGACACAATATATAATAATAAAATCAAGAAACTAGAAGCCTAGGCTACCTACACAAGACAACATTTTCAACTATAATCAAAGTTAAAAAAAAAAACATGTCTCCCATAAGTTGATATTTTTACATTATTTATTTTGTTGATCATTTTTCAATGTGACAATAAGTCATATCGAAACTTACTTGCAGACATGTTAAATTTATCACAGTACTTTTAAAAGATAATTAGTGTCTACTTTCAAATAAGTTAATATTTCTGTTATTTAACTTTGTTCATTCCAACCTAAATTTTGATCTTGAACAATTAATGTGAACATTATTTTGTGATAAATGGGCGAAAAAAATCCATCATTTTCTCAGTCAATGTTCACGGTTATATACCTCCTACATATATATATATATTCATCAGGTAGGCGTGATGTCTTCGACGAGAAGTTTACATGTATATATATTAATGAATCCGTTAATTTATTTCGTGTTTGATAAATTTGATCCTCAATATTTTTTTTTCCAAAAAAAAATAAGGAAAGACTGCTATATAGTTGAAAAGTGGAATATTTTATCTTAAAAAAAAACATTTTATTTGCCTATATGTAAGTAACTTTATGCAAGCAAGTAATATTTTCAGAGAACTGATTTTGTCTTAAAACGATACCACACTTTGAAAAATGATATTTATTATGCTTCATATTCTTGAACAAGTTTATTTATGAAAATAAAATTTAAGATTTAGAATTTTGCATATATAAAAACTTTATAAACGTTAGTATATTATAGAATAACTAACTATTCATTCCATTAAAAAATTGTCACAACCTTAATTTAGAAATAAATTTTCTTTTTTCTAAAAAAAAACTTTATTTTTGTTCGTTTTCCACATCAAATTATTATTATTATTATGATTAGTCCTGTCTCCATTGATTCTGGTAGACTGATCCATTATATATTTCTGATTACTTTAACAGTTTAGAAGTTGCAGTATTTGATAATAGGAACTTGTTTTAACAGCCATCGATTTATTTTCGACCTCCTTATGACAGACGAAGATGAATTTTTAGGCAGAGTTTTGGAGGTTTGTGTTTTTACACATTTGAAATCATCAATCAATTATTGTTAGACCACCATTTGAAGCCGTGCTCACTAGTGACTAGCTTCGTGAGGAAATTCTTGGAGTTCTAGTTGAGAAAACGTGACCAATGCAATTCAACCCTGTCGGGTGTAGGCAGTAACTACCAAAGACAAATGGGTGAGGTCGCGTAAAATCCGTAGATCAATCAGAGTTAAACATTAAAACCGTTGGATGCCTGCCTAGTGGTCCAGAGGTTAGGCGTTTGCGCACATGACCGAAAGTCCAGGGTTCGAACCTTGCGAGGTGCAGGAGTCGTGGATGTGCACTGCTGATGAGTCCCATACCTGGACGAAACGGCCGTCCGGTGCTTAGGTTTCTAATGGTTATCTAACAATGATTGATTGGTGATTCCAAATGTGTAAAGATGAATTTCAGTTATTAAAACTTTCATAATATATGGATGCCTTTCCTATAACATATACATATATTCAATATAAATAAAAACTAGTGAATAAATCAAATTTTATAGTATGAATTATTGAACAGCAGAGTTCACTTATGGAACTAGTTGACCAGCTTGGACAATATTCATACCATATTGCGAATTGAATGAAATGAAAAATATATGTACCATTTGGTTTCCACCAAGTAGTTCGTAGGTAACGAGTTCATTAATATAACCGCATGTTTTTGGGTTCGATGAGCACTGCTTTTTTCATTTCAGCTACGCCAAAGAGAAAATAAACGCTAACATCAAACAAAACTTATTGCAAGTTTTATATCTCGAAACTGGGAATTCTTAATTTTATTTATGATATACTCGTCAACTGATATGGTTGAAACTATTACGAGTTCACCTTACTCGGTACGAGAGCGAAGCAGTGATATGGTGACACGATAGGCTATCCTGATTCGATTGTCGCGGGCCCTGCTAACTATAGCAAGAAGTCTTGATAAGGCGTAGAAAGTGTATTCTACAAACACCGAGAAAAAATGAGGCTAACAAGCACACAAATCGAGCTTATTTATACAGCGTAATAAAATAATGTATCACCCAATCACAGTCAAGGATTTTCCGAGTCAGAGATGTAATCTTAAGGTCAACTGATCAGCCCATACGCGCAAAAATGAAATCCAAAATTAGGACCTTTTCTAAGTGAGTTCTAAGGATCTAACGTCCACTACACTCCTCCCCTTTGTAGTAGCGTACGTTCCTGGCGTCGAATTGCATCTTGACTGTTGCTCGCCGCTGTCGGAGAGGATACCTTCTGGAACGGAAATCAGCTTGTTGTTGAGTTTTTAATCGTGGTGGGGCTGTCGGTAAGATGAAAGTATCTAGTAGATTGTCAAGGGGAGGATTTACTCCTGCTGAAGGGCGATCCAGGGCTAGCCGTTAGCGTATCTAATTTCGATGGCATGACCATCTATCTCTTCTGAAATTAGGACTTTTCCAAGTGAGTTCTGGGGATTCCCAACACTTTAAACTTAATTTCTTACTACCCACCAAATCGTATTGTGTTGACCATACTATGAACGTAATTTGTAGAGACCTCTGAGAAGTTTAATCAATATAGCTTGAAATTACTTATTTCTTAGTGACTGATGAACATAAATATATTAATTTCCGTAGTAGTCAGTCACATTTTGAGGAAATAATCGATCACATTTTGTGGTTCATTATTAAGTGTAAGGGTTTGTTCAGAAAAACTAACAACTACGAATGAAAATAAAACTAGTTTGTTGATTACCTTTTAATGACTTTTGAAAACTGTGTGATAAGCAGGTAATAGTTTTGAGAATTCATTAAAACAACTAATAAAACTTAAATGTTTTCTATTCACATAACTTGTAGTGAAATTAGTGGTCATTTGTTTTGAGAGTTTGAAGTACCAAAACTGCTCTCGAATTTATAAAACAATTTGTATTTTGTGAATAAACTGCATCAAAACAACTTCCATGAAAGAAAACTTCCTTACACCTGCCAAATACACGTCCATGAAATACTTCAAACTTATTGACAACGCAATCACCAAAATATAATGCACTTCTAAAGATTTTTTTAAATACAGTAATCCCCACCTTTGCTTCAATATTGCTCTATTTTCCAAATTATTGTCTTGAAAGGCAGAAGCTAAATTGGTGTTATGATATTTTGGCTCGTGAATAAGGATGGTTTGGATACATTGATTGTAGAACAATCTTTCAAAAGTTATCTTGTATAAGTAACTGCATACAACGACTCATTAAATATAGACAGATTGGCTCTGAATATTACTCAGTTCCCTATATATAATCCCTGTTCTGAAAATACACTGATTTAACATTTTTTCACATTTTCATCAGTATTCACTAACATTAAAACTAGTTCTAGTTAAACTTAATTATGAACATAAATTCTGAACACTTTCTTAACACAAATCGTCAGTCTTGTGTAGGATTTCTAATTTCTTGATAAGTGAATAAACTCTGAGGAGTTTGGATGTTTTCCATGCTGTTCATTTTTTGAAATACTTTTGAAAATAGTTTGATCGAAAAAGAAGTACCATTAAAAGATTGAAAAATATGGGATAATAACGGTTAAAATATTCCTCATAAAAATATGATGTACAACAATCAATGAAAGTTAGCTAGCTTTGATATGTCATAAACTTTCACAGAACGTTCCATTCAGTCTGTAGAATGAGAAATGTTTACAATCATAAGGTCTGTAAAGTGCACAAAATGAGACAACATGCACAAACCACTCAATCTCACCTTTCATTGCTAATTTCTTATATTTGTCGACTGAAAATATCATGAATTCATTAAAATTAATTAATTTTAACTTAGGTTTTATCCATAAGAATGTAATTTCATTCGATTAGTTGTTCTAAAAGAAACACAAAACCACGTAATTATTTTTGTTATCCCGTTGTTTTTCGCTACACAAAATTTACTATTTCATTCTATTCTATTCTATTCTATTCTAATAGTTTTTAAGACACTGAACTACTTCCCCAACTGAATTATTCTGTTCAGCGTCATCAAGAGAATGAATCATATAATGTGGAATAATCTCTACTGCATAATCGACAAAGATTTAGTATATTGTAAAAATGTAGTAAAGTTTCTAGTTAGTCCTAATTTAGTTCATCCCGAACATTCGTTTAAATGTTTTCTATTGATAATTTATAATTGAAACAATTTGAATGAGATTTCATGAATTAGGAACAATGTCAATGATTCGAATGTGTTATTTTATTCACTTCAGTTTATAACTACAACGAAAAATCAAACTCACTAGAGATGTTTATGTTACAAAGAGAATTCTAATCGACTAATTAAATTACAAAATATTGATTAGTATAGATAACAAATTACTATTCTATCAGATTATGTAATATATATAAATATTCAAGAAAGATGAATGGAAGCTGTGATAGATATAAATTAATTATTGATTTTTTTCTCTCTGATTAATAAATTGTCATCAGACTGCATTAAGTAGCAATAACGTTATCGATTGTTACGGTTCGAATACTGGTAGTAAGTATTAAGGGTACATATCCGATTGTTGAATGGAGAAAGTCAACAGCAAAAAGACTATGTCGAAATCTGATGAATCAGTATGTGGAATTAATCTAGTAGGTGAAGAGAGAATTATTTCTCATTAGTTATTATTCATTTTTCACTGAACATCATCCAGAGATGATCATAGTTAGAAAGCAAATGCTGGTAAAATAAAGGCTCACTGATTGTAATAAATTTCATTTCTGTGTATAAAATATTGTTCATTTAACTAATATTTACTACAGAATTGTGAGGATTATTGACTTACTTTCAAATCATGAATCGATAACTGTTAGATCATCATTAGAAACAGACATGCACTGAATGGCCGTTTTGTCCGGGTATGGGACTCGTCAGCAATGCTCATCCACGATTCCAGCTATTTGCTGGAATCAAACTCAGGACTCTCGGTCTTACACGTGAACACTCAAACTATAGACCACTGATTAGGTATCCAAAAGTGTTACTGACTAACTTCAATCAATTCAAAACATTTCGCGACCTCAATTTTTGTCTTCAGTGAGTAACTGTCTCACATTTGACATGGTTGAACTCCACTGGTCAAGACGTCTCACTGAAACTCAGTGAAACTTCCTCACGAAGCCAGTAACTGGTAAGCACATGATAATTTTTACAATAGGGTTACGGAGATTGTTGAGTCTCATTGAAATCGTAAATCTATCAGTTTTATACCATGATTATTACATGAAAATATACTATAAAAGTATGAAAAATTCATAAAACAGATTCGTTCATGAAATAAACTTTAGCGAATGAACGCGATTGCTAGTGAAGTAGAAATAACTAATTCATTACTAAGCTTTGATCTTTTAAGCTTAGTACAGTTTTTCTTTTAAGCTCATCAAGTGATTATACTCAGTAAATAAATATATAACTTCGAGATCAACAGGCTGGATTTCGTGAGGATCGATCGTGTACTGACCAAATTACTACATCACGGACCATTGTGCAGCAATCAATTATGAATACCTCGACATGTGGAGGAAAGCACGGTATCCAATGGACAGCTAGGATGCGGATGGACTATCTGGACTTCACAGATGATCTGGCTCTTCTATCGCACACGCAACAACAAATAAAAGAGAAGACAACTAGTGTAGCAGCAGCGTAAGCAGCAGTAGGTCTCAACAAACATAAAGGAAAAAGCAAAGTTCTCCGATGCAACGCAACATGCACGATACAAATCACTCTTGATTGAGATGTCTTGGAGGACGTTAACGCATTTACATATCTGGGTAGCATCATCGACAATCAAGGTGTATCCGATGCAGATGTGAGGGCGTGGATTGGCAAAGCAAGGGCTGCAGTTCTACAGCTGAAAAATATCTGGAACTCAAAACAACTTTCAATCAAAACCAAAATCAGGATTTTAAATACAAATGTCAAGACAGTTCCATGGTATGGAGCGGAAACTTGGAGAATGACGAAAGGCATCATCCAGAAGATAAAAGTGTTTATTAACAATTGTCTAGGCAAAATACTTCGGATTCGTTGGCCAGACATCATCAGCAACAACTTACTTTGGGAGAGAACAATCTAGATTCCAGTGGAGGAGGAAATCAGGAGGAAGTGATGGAAGTGGATAGGACACACACTACGAAAAACACCTACCTGCGTCACGAGACAAGCCCTCACATGGAACCCTCAAGGCAAGAGGAAAAGAGGAAGGCCAAGGAACACACTACGCCGAGAAATAGAGAAAGATATGAGAGGAATGAACAAACATTGAACAGAACTAGAGAGGGAAGCCCAGTACAGAGTTAGTTTGAGAAAATTGGTCGGTGGCCTATGCTCCAATCGCGGTAACAGGCGTAAGTAGGTAAGTAAATAAATATATAAAAAGAATTATAATTTTCAAACGTCAACTGGCTTAACCAAAAACCGAAGTTATTTTTGCATAAAATTGATCGAAATCTCAATAAATGAATCTTTTTTTTAAATAAGCAGATTCACAACGGCTTTCTTACCAAACTACACAACTGGTAACACGTTCATTACTGCTAACTCTCATTATGATCAATCAGTCAAGTAAAACATTAGGCTAAAATAAATTTAACCGTTGATATTTTCTCTTCAAAAAATCAAAGACATGTTTAAAACATCTAATGAAATTCCATTCTCATTTTTACAACAACCTTAAACAAAACAACCAAAGTTATGAGTTCGCACCGTTTTATATTAAAAATATTTTCGAATATTTTTACCCAGTAAACAATGTCACAGGAAATATGATTCATTAATTAGATTCCATTAGTATTATTATTATTCTTATAAAAATGAAAAAAATACAAAAGACCAATGATGTGATATGCCTAATTGTATACAAACAATCACAACATATATGTTTGTTTGTTTATATGTTCACATCAATCAAGAAAACAGAAATGAATAATGATTTATATATATATTCATACATAGATATATATGTATATTTATTATTGTTCTGTCATCAATAGAAAATTGACCAAAACCCATCTTTTACATTGTTTAAATGAGGTCACTTTCATTTGACTATTGAATTATTTGAACAATTTTTATAATTTTTCTAATCCCATAAATAAATAAAAAATTTTATTCATGGTGTGTACACATAGCTAAGTGTATGTATGATTTATTTAATGTAACTTAATTTAGTTTGAGCAAAAAGGTTTGTTTGATTTTAGAAAAAAATATTTTCTCAACTTTTATTTATAATCATATAAAAAAACAACATTTTGTTTGTTTATCTTCATTGAAGATAAATAAAAAAAAAGTAAAATGTTAGTTTAAATGAATATAAAGTCCACATTTTATCATACATTATTCCATTCATTCATTTATTGATGATGTACCTTATAGAGAATCAAAATCAAAGCTCTCCAAAAGCTCTGGGTTTGATTCCCACCTATATGGATCCTGGATGCGCTCCACTTAGGAGTCCTATACTAGGAAGGAACGATTGTCCAATGCTCTCAAATTTCTAATAGTGGTTTGGCTTAGACGGCTCAATGGTTTTGAAGAATAATCATTTTGATCTATCTTAAAGTGTCACACTCACTTTGAACTATCACATTAGAAAAAATTAGATTGTGAAAATATTACATAATCTGTTTAGCTAAACCTCTCAATAATCTGTCCAGAAATATCCGAAATATTCAATGGAACTTGACCTTTAGAAATTCATTATACTAATAGTTCTTCATATTTCTAAGAGGATTGATGTGATTTCAGTGAATCTGAATAAAGTATATATGAGATGCATTATGGACGAGATTTAAAGACGATTTAGTCATTAATGAAAAAGTAGCACAATTATTGTTATGAAAACCCTCCTTTATTCTTATCATGAATAAATAGTGATTAGCTGTGGAATCCGTTCCTGTTTAGGACTCGTTACCTGGATGTACCTATACAATAAATATACAAGGCTTTGCGGTGTTGTTTAAGCTCGTATCTGTATGTTTACTTCATCAATATGATTTCTAACATAAATATATAGTTCGATTGACTACATTGGTTACATGTTTACACAATTATACAATTTCGCTTTATCGTAGTAGTAAGGAATTTAATACTAAAGTTACATATCACAGAACTTTTACGTGCTTTCGAGCACTTTTGGATTAATTTTCTAATTGTTTAGAAGATGGAATTTTTTTTATCGAAAAGTCACATAATACAGAGAGAGAGGGAAATGTTTGGATAGATTAAATGGCAACCAGGAATGGTTGTAGGATGCAAACAGAGGAGTGGATTGTAGAACAACTATCTTGGTAGTTTAGATACGCGCGCCTTACACGGCTGAAACCAAAACAAAGTGAAATGACGGTTCTAATATTCATCATAAATATAAATATACATCATCACCTAAACAAACATTACCAGTCAGTTATTCCACCAACAATTGTTAATTAATCAAATCAGCAGCAACAAATAAATGTTATTCTACTCTTTCTGGATAAATCAGATTCTTTTGAAAGATAATATTTGGTTGCTTTAAAACACAGAGTGCTTCCTATTCTGGAAGAGTACTTCAATTCACAATCAAAATGCACAATTCCAGTCAATGCAACCAACACAATCGAAAGAGGAACAAAAATAATATGGTTATCGCCATGACTGAGTATCAACTAAAACAACATCATTGCAGTTCAGAAGGAAACATAGAAACTCAGTGAATGCAAAAGATATAGAAACTATTATAAAATACAAATATTATCATCTCAAAATGGAATCGAACAGACTAACTAAATATACAACTGAAGGAGTCAATAAGAACGAATTACAAATGTATACATGGAAGGATTTTTACAAACTAAACCAAAAAATGGATCGTACAATGGTTATTTTGTTTTCATACTCGCTAATTACTAGTAAAATAGATTTTTTTATTAACAAAGTAGGAGGTTTTTTCATAAAACACTTAACAAGTGCTACATATACCCGTATTGATTTTCATCAGTTTTAATACTGTTTACTTTATTGAAATAAAAATCACTAGACAAAAGTTTTTTAAATAGAAGTCTAGATTTACCTGCTGTTTTAATCATAACTGATGCGTATTAGAACTGCTACTTTACTAAATAATTGTAGTTTACTCTTATTGAAATAACATATATACATACTACATGTTATTCATGTAAATTTTGAAATTCTATCTCAATGGGATTTAAAGAACAAATCCACTTAACATGACACTAAATACTGTTGATGCTTATCATCAGTGAGTTTTTGATGGTTTCTAAAGAGTATTCAGTTCTTTTATTTTTTAAAAGTTGATGGTTTATATTTATGTTCATTGTCGAAAAAAAATGTGAAAATAGAATGCTAATGACAGTCAAATATTTACGCTATTTTTTTAAGTGTAGCGTAACTGTTTGAATAAAACTATGTTTACTGTTTTCAATGTTACATTATTTAAGGCTTTTTGATCTTTTCATTTTTAGTTCTTAGTCCAATGGAGTTTAAAACTGTCGAATGTGAAGCAGTTACTCATTGAAGACAAAGAATGAGGTCATGCGATATCTTGGATTGATAGACATCATTGTTGTTGGATGCCGGCTCATTGGTTAAGCGTTGAGACGCGATTCCAGGGCCTTGGGTTTGATTCCCACCTGTATGGATTGTGGATGCGCTCCACTAAGGAGTCCTATACTAGGAAGGAACGACTGTCCAGTGCTCCCAAATTTCTAATAGTGGTCTGACGTAGACGGCTCCATGGTTTTGAAGAAAAATTTATTAGTCTATCTTAAAGTGTCACACTCACTTTGAACTATCACATTAGAAAACATTAGATTGTGAAAATATTACATAACCTGTTTTACTGAATCTCTCAATAATCTGTCTTGAAAAATCAGAAATATTCACGAGAACATCGTTTCTAGAAATTAAAACGACTTTTAATTTATAATCATTCATTATGCTGATAGTTTTTCACATATATAATTTCTAAGACGTTTGATGTTATTCCGATGAGTTTGAATAAAGTATATATGACATGCATTATGAACGGGATTTGAAGAAGATTCAGTCAACAATAAAAAAGTTGCACAATTATTGTTGTGAAAACACTCCATTATTCTTAGCATAAATAGATAGTGGTTAGTTATGGAATCTGGAATGAGTTAGCTGGATATACCCTTGTCGCAAAGTTGATGTTAATTCAAAACTCGAACCCAACAACGTTCGCTTCAAAAATCATTACTTTGTCGACTTGGCTAAAGAGTACAATAATACTAGTGACATAATCACACTATCGTGTCAATCTCAACAGGATGCACGTATACTGAAGCATCAATTGCGGTGCTAAACATCAATATATGAAATGAGATAATCAAATATATATAAATAAACTTTCCATATTTTCATAGTAAAAATCACAAACTGATCTAAGCTAGATAACCGATGAAAATCTGAAAACAATCCGAGACCATTTTGTCTTGGTATGGGATTAATAACAGCGAGTATCCACGACCCATGCAGTCCAGAGTCGAATCTACGACTTTCAGTAGTGCCCATGATTCCCTAACTTCTATATTTTGTTGAATAGTTTAGCATCATTTCAAGCATTTTCTTTTTGTAGAAAGCATTTTCAACTTTTAATAACATTCCACCGTTTAAAACTGTTTCTCTTGGTTGCTCTGTATCTTTTTAAATTTTATATGTACGAACGAAAAATCCCAAAATATTAGATTATTTTAATCAATTCGGCAATTTTCACAAAACATTTGAATCATTGGATACAAACATTACATTACAAATTTTTTTCAGCATATTCGACTAATATAAATTGAGTAGAGTCATAAAATATTTCCTTAATTAATACCAATGTCTTTAATCTAGCAAGAAATAGAAGGAATTTGTTTTAATTTTATGCAGTAATACTAAAAAATTTATAAATTGTTTTGAAATTGTCTTAATTAGCGAAAATAAAAACAACTTTACCATATTTATTTAGGCTTCAGTTTTTTTGAATGTTTGTCATTTTCATGACAGAAAATTTGCTTCGCACTAAATAACTACAGACTATGTGTAAAATGTATACCTATTTAAATCACAGACGGAATTAGAAAATATATTTTTTTCCTACTGTTATGCTCGTAAACTGATATGCTTGAACTATTACGGTTTCAACTTACTAGGTAAACGATGATGATCCATTGACACGATAGGCTACTCTAATCCGAACGTCCGGAGGCCCTACTAACGGTATCAAAAGGTCTTGATATGGTGTAGATAGTGTATTCTACAGGCACCCAAAAAATTTTAGGTTCACAAGCACACAAATCGAGTTTATTTATACAACAGTTAAACGTCCTTAGGAGAGCCATAGACGTGGCATACTAAAACAGTACATCAGCCAATAACATTCAAGGATTTCCGTGTGGGAAATGTAATCTCAGGGTCAACTGATCAACTCATGTGCTACAACATATAATCCAAAATTAGGACCTTAATCAACTGAGTTCTGTGGATTCTAACATCACCAACACTTACACTCAGTTGGTATTAGAAATAATTACTAATATGATGTTGAAATTTTACAATTTAAACGGCAGAGAAATATTCTACTATTTATCTAGCTTTCAGCTATTTTATGCAGTAAGCCTGACACTTTATTGATGACTAACAATTACTAGTACTTTTGTTATTGACAACAGAATATTTAAGTTTTTTCTTTCATCAAAACGAATCATTTAAACCATCAATCACTTGTTTTTTCATTTAATTCAGGAAATTAATGCCCTACCCTCTCTCTTGTTCAACAGACAAAATAGAAAATAAAACTGACAGATTCGATTAATAAAAAAAATTAAAATTAAAAGGTGCTTCTTAAATTAAAACTTTCTCATTATCATTCAAAATGATGACAGGAATAAGTCTTATAAAATCAAGCCACAAGTTGATAAAATCTTAACTTAAATCTTAGGAACTTTACAAATTTCAAATACTGAATGTAAAAAAAACATATTTGGTGGAGTCAAGAGAAGAGGCGAAAGCATCGTCGTTCAGAATGGAAACATTCACCATAAATATAATTGAAAACCAATTACATACATATAATACGATATATACAATGAAATACTTATCATGGCACGATACTAATTGATAGTTTTACATAGGGAAACACGAGTGGTTTACTTTACTTTACTTTACGCCTGTTACCCCCAATGGAGCATAGGCCACCGACCAGTTATCTCCAACTTACACTGTCCTGGGCTTTCCCTTTCCAGTTCTTTCCAGTTTTTGTTCATTCTTCTCATATCTTTCTCTATTTCACGGTGTAATGCATTCCTTGGCCTTCCTCTTTTCCTTTTGCTCTGGGGCATCGGCCTCGTGACTTCTGAGGGAACTCGGCTTTCATCAAGAAACGTCATAATTCTTCTTCCAACTCCCAGGGCAGAGTTAAAATGGTTTGAATTATTTCTTCTGGTAAGCGTTTTTTTGGCAAGTTAGTTTTTAGTTCGGATGGGGGCACCAACTCCTCCCCCTTTATCAGGGCTTGTGACCGTCAGTAGCCTCGAAGGTTCTACTGGCAGAGTTAAATACAAGTGGTACTTATAGAATATTTGTCATTATAACGTGTAATACAATTCCTTAAACTGATTTCATAAGGAGACAAAATTATGAATTCACGTTTTTGTTCCAGGTTTACTTTCGAAACAACGATAAAAAAAATGAAAACATAAATTTTCTAAGATTAGTTTAATACTCTCTACTAAAATTTCGGGAGGAAGTGATAAGATTCACTCAACTTAATTGCAAACTTTAGCGATTTGACCAATCGGCGGCCTACCTGAATATTTGAGCGCCCCGTCCCCTAATATAAAAAAATATTTCATCAAGTTATCACTGTCTATTTGTTTGAACAGATCAGTTAGATCTGATTATCACGTTATCTATTCATGCGTGTATATGACAAGCTTAAGTGCTATTGCTTTACAAGACTCGAAAAAGTACAATCTGAGACATCTTTATGGGATGGTAATCAGTTGAGAAAAGAATGAACCTTAATGCGATGGCCCGTTCTTGGACTGCTTACTTCCAAGAGCCAATTTCTAATTTTTTTTTGTAAAAGAAACTAGTTGATATATTCTGTGTTGAGAATTCCAGATATAATTGCACATTTAATAATATTATATGAAGTCATCATTATCATTATTACCCAAAAACTATATTTAAGTTCACATTATGTTATTGGCTGCAATAATAATTTTTTTAAATATATTTAAAACACATGAATAAAGATGCTTTTCAATGCTACTTGATGATAAGTGACTGCTGACTGAGAAGGAATTAACCACAACTATTATAAAAAAATGGAATTGTTCAAGAATGATGTTAAATCAAATACCACAAAATTATTTTAAATACAATTCGTGGAGACATAAAATTAAACAGGTAAGATACAATTCGTTCAGTTATTTGTTGTACTTTCTTTGAATTTAGATATGAAATTATTATGCTGGTCACTTGATATACTTGAAACTACCACCGGTTCACCTTAGTCAATAAACAAGAACGGAAAAATGAACCCGCGTCAATGTAGGCTACTCTGATCCGTTGCCCCAAATAAATGAAGAAAAGTCTTGATATAGCGTAGAATGTGTATTCTACAAGCACCCAGCAAGCACGATGATCTCATCACAGAAACGTCCTTGAGAGAGTCACCAAAATAACACACTATAATACACAGTAACCAATCACAGTCAAGGATTTTCCTGGTGGGAAATGTGACCTCGAGGTCAACTGATCAGTCCATGAATAAAATCCAAAATTAAGACTGGGGATCTAACATCCCCAACAGAAATCAATCCAGTATTTTATTGATTGATGTTCCGTACGATTTTTTTCACTTTAGTGTACAATTACATCAAGTATTCTTAATGAGGTAAACAACTGAGAAGAAACTTTATCGATGACATCCTATTATATTGACAAAGCAATCACAATTTGCGTATTTGCATAGGTAATTGCAAATTAATTAAAAATAACATACTTATTAGGATATGATCATAGTGTTCTTTAGAGACAGGTGGTCAGATGTACCAAGAGTTTTTTTAACACAAATTAGAAAAAAATCATTTTCAGTGTAAAATTTAATACCTCACCTACTTTTTGAACAATATTAATTCTAAGGATGAAATAGCAGGCTAAAAAAATCATATTTTACAATTGATTTAATAGGAAAAGTGTTATTTGCAAAAAGATGTGTATCATTTTGGATTTCAATTTGAAATAAAACGTGAACATAATTAATCCACTATTTATCGGTATTATCTGTATTGTAAGATATTATGGTCGAATTTTCAATGCGTCGTCATCATCATCTGATGATGACGATTTTACTTGCCTGATTATATTAGTTTTTTTTGTTATATAATTAACAATATCCGGTATCAGAATGACAATATTTACACATAACCATCGGTAAATTTATAAACATAGTAAGAATTTTTCAGCTAGAACTTTGGAGATTTGTGTTTTTTACACATTTGAAATCATCAATCAATCATTGTTAGATCACCATTAGAAACACACAATCACTGGACGGCCGTTTCGTCCTGGCATAGGACTCATCAGCAGTGCACATCCATGACTCCTGCACCTCGCAAGATTCGAACCCGTTACTTTCGGTCTTGTGCGCGAACGCCTAATCATAGGACCACCGGACTGGCATTCGACAGTGTTAATGTCTAACTCTGATTGATCTAGGGATATTGCGCGACCTCACCCATTTGCCTACTCCACTGGTCATTTCTTCTCACTAGAACTCCGAGAATTTCCTCATGAAGCTAGTCTATAGTGAGTACTGTTACGATATTTTCAGTTAGAGCTTTGGAGATTTGTGTTTTTTATACATCTGAATTTGTTGGGGATGTTAGATCCCCAGAACACGCTTGATAAATATCTTTATTTTGAATTTATTTCATATGGCTGATAGGTTGACTTTGAGATAACAATTCACACCAGGAAAATCCTTGGCTGTGATTGCTATGTCATTTTAGTCTGGTATTTTGTGTCTCTCCCAAGGATGTCTCTATGGAGCATAAATAAACGCCATTTGTGTGCTTGCATTCATTGCATATGCTGGCTGACAGTTGTAGAATACAATTTCTACACTATATCAAAACTAATTACTAGTACATTCGGGTCAAGTGATCACAGTAGCCTACCTGGATGCTGGTTCATTGTTTAGAGCAAAAAGTATTCACAGTCGGTCTATATATATATATATATATATATATATATATATATATATATATATATGATATTAGTGCTATTTCAGAGCATCAATATCACCATAAACATAGAACAGGATAAAGATGATGAGTTGTCATTATGATTTTCAAATAGTATTCAGCTGACGAGAGAACCTAATGCAAACACTGAATTCAGGTCGTGCTGCTCAAACCTCCTGAAGATGGTGAAGATAATCATGTTTTAGGAAATTCCTTGATGATTGTAACGTTGAATGAACACCAAATCTGACGCAATAAAATTTCTGATTGAAATAAGAACGCCTTTTTTAGAGTGATATTATTTTACTGATGTATTTTTTTTTCAAGAATTTAACTTTCCCACTATTGTAGCAAAATTATTAAATTCAATTAGTGTGAGTATGAAAATAAAAATAAAAAAAACCCCAAGAATTTACATTTCATATCATTTATCATTTAACTTTAAATACGTCAATATTGCATTTCTAATATCTTATGAAATATAATAAAATTTTGACCAAAACGACTGTTTGAAGTTTGCGTGCTAATTTTATTAAAAAATATACAGAGTAATTAATTTGTTTTAAATGAAATAAAGTTTTGCTAACTTGCGTATTGTCTATTATTTTTCAAAGAATGATTAATTGTTTCCTTTCCGCCATGTTAATATACGTACTGAATTTTGTTTTATATTCTGATCTTAAATGGAATAGGTATTTTATTTTATCAAATAATATGAAAAGTAAATTTAATTTAAAAAAATATTGTTCAGCCTTTCAATATAAAGTCTATTCAATCTAGAAAAATAAGTATGTTATTTATTCATATTTATGAGAAAACTTTTTTCATTAATTATGAAAACGTTTCTTTCAATAATTGTAGAAAGAAATTTAAATACAATTTGCTTCATTCATAAAGGTGTATTCAGTTAATAAGGTAACAGTGTAGTGTATTATACTCACAACGTAGCCCAGAAGCTATTACGAAAGAGAAGAATGTCTGGTTTGGATGTGCAGCGAGACCAGAATGTTTTGAAGACTAGAAGACTAGAAGACTAGAAGAAGAAGTAAGTAGCCAAGAATACACTTATTTTGCATAAATGGATGTTAGAAAACAGGATGTTCGTACTTTAACTTGTAAACTATGTCTTCTTCAAATAAATCTCTTTTTCCATCTGAACTTACAGACTCTATAATATTACGGCAGTAACAATTATCATAGTAGATGTTCAATGGAGAATGAGGTGCATCAGTTTGCATATTGTTCACTGATTATTTTACATGTTGAATGTTTTAACTTCATGATAAAGATATTGAATGAGTAACTTATTATTACAATTGTTACAATTCAATGTGAATGGTAAGTTATTCACGCGGAAAATATTTAACTTGAGAAATTACTCAGTGTTCAGACAAATTTAAGACAAATCCATAAAGACTGATTGTCATACTAAGCAATAGCATACGAGAACGGATCCGTAGAATAGAACTTTCCAACTAGTTGCAGGTTGTGAAAACAGGTGTTGCAGATAACTTTGTCATGATTAGAGGTATTACATGATTTTTAAAGCGGAAATAAGCAAAGCGAAGTTGTGATATGTTATTCAGTGGTTTGAAATAAACAGTTTCAACGAAAAATTTATCAGTGTGAATGTCTTTTGAATGGTTAAAAATTATGTTGCCAGTGAAATAAATAATATTACATGGTTCACAAGATCCTTTCTCGTTTTTTTTAACATAGGTTTGAAGGAATTTAATACATTGGCGTACATAAAAGTTTACAAATACAGAATTAATGACTTACCCTTTTATTTTATTAATGATCAGTAAACTACGTTTAATTAAGTGTATCTTTCTTACTCATTCATACAACAATACATACAGGTAATAGAAATTAGGAAGCAAATAAAAAAATGATCACAAAAGTTACAATGAAACAATTGTTTCTAACTTATCACTATTCACTTTTGGTCTAACACAAACTAGCATAATACTCTGGCAGTTTAGGCGTTCGCGCGCAAGACCGAAGGTCCTGGGTTCGAATTATGCGGGGTGCAGGAGTTGTCGATGCGCATTGCTGATAAGTCCCATACCAGGACAAAACGGCCGTCCAGTGCTTCCATGTTTCTAATGGTGGTCTAACATTGATCGATTCATGGTTTCAAATGTGTAAATTAATAATCTTTACAACCTCGTAATATAATACTTTATAGTTTAATTAAAAGCGATATGACAACATTTATGAGTGTTGTTCAAAGTTTCAAACATGTTATTCAACTTTGAACATTGTTAATTGAACATACTATGTATGATCATCAGAAATTATTGATTGTAATAAAAAGTTTATGACCATTAATTTATTAATTGACTTTACCATGGTATATTTTTACTGTTAAAACTTCAGTAATAAATTACTTACATATTTTCCACTAAACTACAATTTCTATTGGCGATAATCGTAGCTGCAACAAACAATGAAATCCTGTCTTCATTTATAAGTAATTTTCATAATTTCATTTCTGTTGTAAAAAACAAACTTTAAGAAATAGCTTTGGTATCAATGATTTAAAACCACTAGTCCAGATTCCTAACTTCTAACAGTGATTAGCCTTTCATTAAATATTCCCATTGAGACATTAAAAGACCGGATGAGAAAAGAATATTATTTTTCAATTATAGATGTATATTATATCTGTTTTACAAATGAATATAAAGTCAGTACTAATTAGATGGTGGTGAGGTAATTTAACAGTAGGAATAAGAAATGAAATCGAATGTAAATATTAGGTTTTTGTTGTCGTTTAAATAATTGAAAATAATAAGCTTATTATTCAGATTACGAAGGATCACAATTGAAGATTTAAATGTTAGCCAAACTGAAGTTCAGAAAAGTTCCAAGAAAAGGGGAAAGAAAGGTTTTAAAACATGTCATAGTACCTATATAGAAGGCTAGAGTAGAAGACCAAGAGTTTGTACCAACATTTTCTGTTTACAAAGATTCTGTTTACTTATATGTAATTCTATGGCTTTGGATATATATAAACATTAGGTTCTTTGACCAAAGAGTAAATTCAAAGGGACTTTATGAATAACTTTAAATATTGATTCTACTTTCGGTTCAGTTCACTAAGAACTGAAACTGATATTTCCTTAGTAAATCTTGGATAAGTTTTAGTTCCTCACCAAGACTATCATTTGAGCAAATAAGTTAGGCTCTATAGGTCAAGCAATTGACTAAACTAATCTTGAACTGTAGTGGAACAAGACTCGAAAAGTATGCATATTGGTTTTGTGTAGTTGGCTGACGATGACTACTTGTTCCATTAATTCTTCGCATCAGTAGGATTTCTAGAAAGGGGATGCTTCAGCGCATCTCTTCTCCCATTGTAAAAGCAATTGCCTGAAGGACTTGTTGATTAGACGTTTCTAGTAGGTTCTGAGCTTCCTCCCCTATTTTTGGTAACTATAAACTTATCATCCATGTAGCGGCGACAAAATTCTAGTTTGCCTATCATATATTTGAGAGGACCAATTTTTAATTTTGCCGAAACTAAATTGGTCAAGACTGAACTTAATACCGATTACATAGCGATTCGGTCACATTGTTTGTAGAGTTCTTTCTGAGATAAAAAAACACTGTATATTCACAGTATATTTGAGCGTTGATTCTTCTGAAGAAGAGACAGAAACGTTAATTTCTATTCCCCGAAGTTTAACTAAACATTTTGCAGTTGTGTGGCAAGGTGAACTAAACCGTTTGATCCATGCAAAAAAGTTAGTTTGTTTTATTTAAAGCATTCTTAAGTAATTATTGATTTTAATAATCAAACAAAATATCCACTTCGTTTGTAGTTCGATGAATTAATAATTAAATAACTGAAGAAATTTTAGAATAAATTTGTGCACTTATGCTTACAAGATATTTATAATACCCAGCTCAATCATTGAAAATTGTGGCTTGAAATGAGCAGAAGCGTTTAAATGGTTTCAAGTTTACAAATAGAAATCTTGGACTTAATTGATTTCATGACAAAACAACAGTTACAGATTTTTGGTTTCCCGTTAAATGTTGTTCTTTCCAGTTGCTCGTAATGACGAAACTTTTCAGGTGTTATAAAAGTCTTTAGGAGAATACCTCCTTTTGTAATCAAGGTAAGACTCGTTGCTGTCGATATCTAGTTCTCTCTCTCTCTCTCTCTCTTTAAATTCATCTGTTTATTTCATCTGAAATCCATAATATTTCCTTGTTCTTCTTCCGCTAAACATTTTCAAATGGGTCCGTGTAAGTTGTTACACTAAGATGACAAAATGCTGATCGTCCTATTAAAACTAAAATTCGTGAATATTAAAATTATGAGATAAACAATGTTCATTCTAAGATTTACCATTCACAACTTTTTTAATTATTACGCTCAAAGTTACAAATCTTTCAACCATTTATGTTACAGCTCAGTGCTTAGAAAACTAGTCTACAAAAACACACTGATATAAGCAAAAAATCTTTTCAGAAAATCACAGATTCAAAGAATGAAATTGTAAGAAAGTTCCTATTGGCTTTCGTCTCGTTCTTTTAAAAGTAATGTGACTGTTAAAAAAAAAGTGATCTCGTTATTGATTATTTTGTTCAAAGATTGTCATTCTATTTCTGCGTGTTCAGTGCTGCCAAATCTTTGTTTATAGACCTAAAAAATTTGATGTAAATTAATTTATAAATGTTAAGTACACTTCATTCATGAAAAGCAAAAATATGGGTCAACTTACGAAATTATAAGCTGGATAACTTGACTAATGGTTATATGAACATTGTGTTGATGTTTTACCTACGAAAACTGAACGAAACATTTAACTTACCAAACTAACTTTTATCAATTTTGAAAGAAAACGATAGCTTATATCGAATTTTTGCAACTGCTAATAGTTCATTGAGTTATTCCCCGATTTCAGTTGATTTGAACAAGTATCATTACAATACAGCATGAAATGTTATCAAATATTATCTGTCCCTTGATCATTTTTCTTTCAATCAAAACTAACCTACAACGTGTATAATTGATATATGTAGTTTAAATCATGAACTCAACTTAGTTGGATAATCAGTAATAACGTAGATACACTAAACAGCTGTTTCCTTATAGTACAGAAATCCTCAGTGATGTACATCCGCAGACATAGGAGGAATTGTACATGGAATTATTCATCATTCGTGACTAGTGCTTAACGTATTTTAAATTTTAACCGATTTTTGTAAAGTCTCATCAAAAATTCAATAGTTTCATGCATAAAAACATCATTGTATGAAGATAATTTTTTTTCTAATATTGTCTTTGTTTTCAAACTTGTCAACTTTGTCAATAAAATAATGAAACTTCCTTTAATTATCATTAACCTAAAAAGAGATTAAAATTAATTACATTAATACTCTATAATTTGTCAATGAACTGAAATGTTTAATGAGTGTCAAAATAGAAAATGAAAAACAAACTAATTCATATCCTTTCAATGTTGTTGATTTTCAAATGTCAATAAAATTTAATGAATGTATAATGAATAATAAATTGTTGAATTTGTTTATACACACAACCAAAATCGTGAAGTAGCCATAAAAATTGGCAAGAATTTCCGTTATATGATGACAAACTGAATGTATATATTTCTTTATGTACATCAATCTAACTGAAGTGTAGTGCTGCTACATTGGATGATGTAATCGGCAGAAAAACACGTAACTAAAAATCATTGAAAAAATGCTTTCCAAAGTTTACGTTTTATAAACCCGTACTTTGTCTTCACTAAATGGATTTCGGTCTACCTTATTCTCATCTGAGAGAGATACATAAGTAACGTACTTTAAATATATATTAACAAATAGATAGAATAAGTTTTATATACAGAGAAAATGTTCAAAATTGAGGCAGTTTTCGAACAAGTGGATAAATATTCAATTTCATTTAGAAATCCATTTGTTTACTCAGTTCATTTACATCTGAATGTTCTATGATTCAAAGTAAGCAAAGCAAGTGTATTTGATCAGAGATTTATCAATGAAAAAACTATGTAAGTGTGATGAAGTACAACTGGAAAAGAACATTTCGATGCGTTTGACATTCGATTTCATGACTTACTAACAGTATCAAACATAAATATTATATGTTGACAGAACTAACTGGTCATTTTCAATTAGAGTTTTGGAGATTAGTGTTTCTACACATTTGAAATCATCAATCAATCATTGTTAGACCACCATTAGAAACGTGGAAGCACTGGATGGTCGTTTTTTCCTGGTATGGGACTCATCAGCTCCATAACTGTAATTGAAAATATCGTAAAATGTGCTCACTAGTGATTAGTTTCGTGAGAAAATTCTCGGAGTTCTAGTGAGAAGACGTGACCAGTGGAGTTCAACCTTGTCGAGTGTAGGCAGTAACTACCAAAGACAAATGGGTGAGGTCGCGCAAAATCCCTAGATCAATCAGAGTTAGATATTAACACCGTTGGATGCCGGCCCAGTGGTCCGATGGTTAGGCGTTCACGCACATGACCGAAGGTTCCGGGTTAGAATCATGACAAATTATTTTTTATTGATATTCCTTTTATTACTTATTCAATAAACGCTAATTTGCCCTGAAGTTATCCTATGTACTTTTATTGAATAATTAAGACACTAATTCTACCATGATTAACAGTAAAAGTGGGAATAATGGTATTTTTCGTTTAGTCACAGAGAAAACATAATGAATATATATATATATATATATATATATATATATATATATATATATATCTTATATGCGTTTATGTCCGTCCAGAGAAATGAAAAATATAACAACTTACCTAAATGTACAAACAAAGAAACTAGTAGCATGTTATCTTCTAATGCACAGTTCTAATGAATGGAAATGAGTTCAGTTTACGTTGATTTGTAGGCGATTTATCTTTAGAGTAAATTCAAGTATAACAAAAAAGTTGTTTGTCGAATGAACTATTCATTTTTGCATTGTATCTAATGACACACTAATTGAGAAGTCTTATACTCAAACTAAATAAATATCTGACCAACCGTAATCCGGATGTCCAGATAAAATCAATCCTTAATATATATATACTGGACTTTGTTTTATAACAGGCCATTTTGCGATCCAAACAGAGGTTTGGACTGTGGAATAACTGTCTACATAGGTTAGATACACGCCACTGTCCAGTTGCAATTCAAAAAAAGTGATTTGGGTAAATAACGGTTCTAATATATTCATCATGAATATAAATATACATCATTATCTAAACAATATTGCCACTCAGCTATTCCACCAACAACTGTTCAATTAATCAAATCAACAACAACAAATATATGTTACCCTATCCCTCCTGGATAGATCAGATTCGTTCGAAAGATAATATTTGGTTGCTTTATAACACATAGTGTTTCCAATTCTGGAAGAGTCCTTCCATTCACAATCAAAGGTGTTAGCAGGTTGTTTTATGTCCCCCACATGTATTTCATGAGAAAAAGTAAATCTCATACTCTGTGTACTCCTCATACTGACTGAAATATTTTGCAAATTTTTAGTCAACAGTCTTTACTGTCCTGTTATATGCATGTATTTCTAATTAATATCAAGCTTTAGTAACAATCAGTCCAAAACGTAAACAAAAATATTATGAAAGAGGTTAAACTTGATATGATTTTGTTTTACAGCAATGAAAATGATTTACATTCTTCAAAAAAATTTCATTACAAGTTCACCCACATGAGTAATTTTGAATGATTTTTCAGCAATCTAATTTTATTTTGCACTTCAATCAAGTATGGAACATTTTTTGTTTTGTCTTTAGCATCATTTTTTTTCTGGGATATAAAAACAGACAATATTTGCTACAAAAATATTAAATTAATATATACAATATTGTCACAGTTGAATGTGTTTTGCAATTACTTCAATGTGTTCATCAAATGTTTCAATTTATTGAATATGAAGCCTTAGGGTAAAATCAATGACTTGAAAGTATGCGAAATATTGTTGAACAAAAAAATAAATACATTGATATATATATATATTCTCTTAAATTAATCTGAATTTGTTACTTCATAAATTCTTTATTTATGAATGAACCAAGAAAATTTTGGACATGTGAGAATGTGTTAACCATGGATAATTGAATAAAGATTTAATTAGAAATGATTATCAGCCTTAGCTAGTTTATCAAATCAAGTGTTGGAAATCATGTATGATGGAGATTGATTCTTCCGCAATCAATGTTGTTGAAATTCGTTATTTTAGGCAACTCACCATAATCTTGAGAATCTGTCTTGACTTTGTTCACCAGCAAGCGAATCGTGATCATTCTAATGGGAACTGACGTGGTTTAGTAACAACACATAGTGAAATGGAAGAACTATACTTCAATTGTATAAATAAATACTCAAGGACAAAAAATAAACTACTTTGGAACAATACAAAAGTACACTGAGCTGATCTAATTTACACGTTAATAAATTCGAATTTATCAGCTACATAAACAGCCTAAACTTAGATGTACACAGAAATTTGTATTTAAAACTTTGTTTTGAAACGACGGATAAAATATTTAAACTACGCTTAGACAAGTGGATCAAAACATAAAAGATCTCGTTTTCAGTGAGAGTAATATATGTATGCTACAGCATTTGATTAACAAACACTGTCTACTTGAGCATAAATAGACAGGAATTTATGTTTATTTTATTTCTTGATATGATTTGTTCAAATACAAGTTGCAGCACCAAGAAAATGATGCAACATCATTTCCAACAGATAATTTATCTAAAAATCAAATAGATTTAAAGATTTTAAAAGTTAATTACATGTTGTATATTGTTGTTTGGTCACGATTCAATGTTCAATGTTGCATTTGATGACATTTTGAATACATACTATTATTACAAACTTTTAACTTAAAATAACAAATCTTTAAAATTTATTTATTTAATTACTTAGAATCATGATTGTTCCACTGACAATTAATTAACCATTGATTGATTATCAATGAACATTGAACACTTTCATTCCGTTTATATTTAACTATGAATTATTTATCAATACAATTCATTATTCAAGTAAACAGAAAAACAATTAACTTTCAAATTTTTTTAAAAAAATGATTAAATCTAATATAAAATTTAAATTAATTCTATTCTGATTTGACTAGTTTAAATATAAAAAGAAAAAGAGAATTCGCTTGTATCTAATTTGTTGTTCAATCAAATTTAATTGATTGTTTACATTGCAATCGATTGTGATCTATTTTTTTTCGTTTTACGCATTAAGCTGATTTGTCAACAATGATACAATATATATATGCATTACGGGGTTGTGAAGATTGTCAAGTTAAACATTTTTGAAACCATGAATCGATCAATTTCAGACTACCATTAGAAACATGGAAGCACTGGACGGCCGTTTCGTCCTGGTATGGGACTCACCAGTAGTACACATCCACGACTCCTGCACCCCTCAGGATTCGAACCTAGGACCTTCGGTATTGTGCGCGAACGCCTAACCATCGGACAACTGAGCCGGTATCTAAAGGTGGATTCGCACTGCTTTAGCAATGCTAAAGCCAACATTCATCAGTTCATGGTTTCATATATATATATATATATATATATATATATATATATATATATATATATATATATATATATATATATATATATATATATATATATATATTGGTCAATAAGAAACAAAATATCAAGCACAGAAGAGAAATATTTCACTGAAACGACTGGAGATAATAATGTCTTAGAAAAAGTTCAGCTATTCTCACCGAGGTTTTCATGTTTTTTTCCCTAATTTACATCGTTTACACTTCAATGTTCATTGTTATGAACTACTGTTCGCTTATTGTAACCATTGAACGTATTTTAATTATTCGACAGTTTAGATTTTTTTGCATTTGTTTATAGACTAAACAAATTATAATACCGAACAGATTGAATATATCAATTGTTACAAACTATTTTTTCAAAAAAAACTCTTTCGTCAACTCAGCGGTAGTCAAAACAACCATTATTTGGTAAGTAAGTTATATATTATGGAAATAACAAATAATTTTTTAATCAAATACAACGTTCATGCAACAATGATAACAAATATCTATAGAAACAAGTCGAAATAGTCTTTAATACAATCGAAGATTTTTTATTTACGTAATTTACACTGATAAAGGATAAGCAACAAATCAAGGTTTTCCAACCAACCCTATCCTAAGCCTTTCTTTTTGAACATTCCTATGGACCATTTATCCATCTGATGTCTGCTCCTTTTTTCGTTGCAATGCACTCTTTGATCTTCCTTGCCTCGCCACGTTGTTTGGTGATTAATGGAATGCGTGTCTAACACTTTTACAAAATCGTTTCATAATTTTTTCCTCCTCTAGATTCTGGTAATCTCTATACTACAGTAAGCTGTTCCTGATGGTGTTTGGCTAACAAATTCACAATAGTTTGCATAGATAATAGTTCATTAATGCCTGTATCTTTTCGATGATAGTAGTTGTAGTAGTTTCTTCACTTTCATCTCCATACAGTAGAAATATTTAGACGTTTATATTGAAAATTCTTAGTTAGTTGTTGGCTAACAGCTTTTTTGTTTCCCCTATGTTCTTCACTTGTGGTAATGATTAACTCGCCTCGCCGACTCATATCTTCACATCTAAACCATATCCTTTTGTTTATCAGTGACGTTATGTAGGTGTATAAAAGTTTACATATCTCCCAGATCTTCTTCATCAACTACGATTATTTTGGTGCTTGCTGTTTTTTTTCCAGAATATTGCTTCTTCTCCTGTAAATGTTGAAAATTAGTGCTTCAGAGTACGTCGATACACTGCTTGTCTTTATCTTCATTTGTTGCTGTGTGTGGCATAAGACAGTTATGACCTCTTCTATGTCGAAGCCGTCCAGTTTCATCTTAGCTATCTAATGCGTTCCCTGTTTACTTTGAGGTGTGTAAGTCTTCACAATCCACTCATCCACCAAAAGAAAGAGAACGAGAGAATAGGTAGCCTTGTCTGACACTGACCTTCACTTAGAGTGTATCTATGAGCTACCATCTAATCACGACTTCGGAGTCATAACAATGCTGCATGAAGGTGACATTCATATTATATACACCATAGTTCCAAAATTTGACGTACGAAGATTTGATGACTAAACAGGATAAATATATTTATAGAAGACACTTTATTTACAAAATATGTACGCATAATCTTCAGACATTCACTAACAATACAAGCAGGTTAATGATTGTCCTCTCTTACATCTCTTCGGCTGATCAACATAATCTGATTACTCTATACCTTTCGGTCTTTATACACTCCTTTCTCTGATAGCGGTTTCTCAGCAACACATCGTTGCATACTACTTATATACCACTTAGTGGGCAACATCTACCACAATCAAGTCCCCTTATCCACCCTGTCAAATGTCTTTTTTCATAGTCAAGGAAGTTATTATATAGTAATGAGTTTCATATTCAAAGCATATCCTTATTAAGAAGATATAGTAGCAATAGTGTAAGTCAGTTTTCAGATGATCCAGTATTTAGTTACAGTTATAAAGTGGCTTTTTGCTTTTACGGTTTCACTTTCCCAATTAGTTGTTTATTAGTACACACAGCACAATGTGTCCAGTGGTACATACGAGTAGTCAGTCTTGACAGATCTGTAGAATCAGTCTTAAACTGAGTTAAGAAAGATCAACCAAAACACATTGTTTCGTATAGCTATAACTGCTTATCTGTTATTTCGTGTATTCTGAACTATTCACTTTTTAATTATTATCAGTCAATAATATTTAAGCATAGCTTAGCTATAACACTACCAATTAAACAACTTTAACTATTCATACGTCAACTTTTAGGACAGTACTTTGGAGTTACTGTACAACATTTAAGATGAAATTATTAAGCTTATGTTTTTTCAAGATACATTCCATTCAGATTGTTAGATATCACTATTCTCAACTACGTGTGTATATGTCTTCTGGTTCATTTGATGATCAAGCTTTCAATCTTTCTGATTTCTTCTGTAACTACACAAGTCTACTTGTATGATTAGTCATTTGTGGTTATCGTTCATCAGTTATCTGAATTATTTCATTCATATTCTACAGAAAATGACATTTGTTAATTATCTTATTTTTAAAGTTGTCGTGCATATAGTAGTTTCCAGAGTACATCGAATGAAAAAACTTAAGTTTACGTTACGTCTTATTCTTGCTCTATGAAAAATTTAGTGACTAATTTCGTAGAATGAAAACTCTATTCGCGAAGTTCGTGGTCTGCAGTTCTTTATTACAAGTAACCTTAGATTTCATCGCACATTGATTTCCTCTGAGTAGGAAGAGTTGGTAAGATAAACACAGTCAGCTTAATTTTAAAATAAAACTATTTTTTCTGAAATTATGTCCAAACAACTATCAGTTAACATCAAAATCGTAAGTCCTAATGCAAAAGTCAAGACAGTTCTACTGTATGAGGTGAAAACTTGAAAAACCACCAAAATTATCAAACACAAGATACAAGTATTTATTAACAGCTGTCTATGGAAAATACTTTGGATCTATTGGCTAGACACCATCAGAACAACTTACTATGGGTAAGAACAAACCATATTCCAGTGGAGGAGGAAATTAGAAGAAGCGCTGCAGGTGGATAGAACACACATTGAGGAAAGCACCTAACTATATCACAAGACAAGCCCTCACTTAGAACCTTCAAGGTCAAAGGAAAAGAGAAAGGCCAAGGAACACATTACGTCGAGAAATGGAAACAGACAGAACTGTAAAGAGAAGCCCAGGACAGGGTAGGCTGAAGAATACTGGTCGGTGGCCAATGCTTCATTGGTGATAACGGGTTTAAATAATTCAGAGAATGTAAAAAATGATAGCATTCATCAGTTTATCAATATTCTGGATGAATCTTTGCATTTCCGGACCTCCTAGTGAAAAGCAGCATTTTATTTCAAACATGTGGTTGACATAGTTAAGTGCAGTAAATATAGGTTCGAAAAAGATTACAATTTACGTGTCCTAACTAACACATAATTAATAGGATTTTGGCTTAACAATAAGGCACATTTTTTGTTTCCTAATTAACTATAAATTTATTTCAAAATACGTATATATCAAACATTCATCAACTGAACAATAGTTTACAATCAGATCTATTAAAATATACCACAGAAACAAGGAATTGACTTGACGAAAATATACACTAACTAATTAAATTTCAGTATTTCTTCCTGCTAACCATTTTCTAAAAAAAGGTATACTATAAAAAAATGAAAATTTATTCAAACCACAATATGTTGACCATTGACTAATTGTTCAAACTATTCTAAATTAAAGGAACTATATATGTTAATCATTTTACATTGTCTATGCACTGATTACTTTCAGCCCATTTACAACATTTTCATACATTTTTTTAATGTACTTTTTAAAGGATTGAAGAAGAAAACGCATAAATCTTTTCATGTTCAATAACACTTCAACAGTATGGAATATTTTTTTTCAGTTTATCCTACTAAACTTTGAAAAGGTTTCATTTTTTTATTCTGTAATTTTTTCTCTAAACACAAAAATAATAAAAATGAGAGAACTAAGTTTTTCTTTTTTTGTTTTCTGTCATATTGTCAAAATAAAAACACTAATTTCTTGCTTTATTTCTCATTTTTGCTGTATAAATAAACAGACTAATCGTCTTCATTTTTTTTCTTATGTGAATTTTTTAAGAGAACTGCATATATATAAAAGAGAATAACACAATTTGGGTTCACGGAAAAACAAAAAATTGACAAATTTTGTTCAAGTAGAAGAAATAGTGTTTAAAAAAAAGGGAAAAAATAATGGCCTGAAATAAATAAATTTCAGTGAAAATGATTTCATGGCCTCATTTTCACAAAACATATTTGTATATATATATATATATATATATATGAATGCCATTAGAAAGAAACATAAGTAACATGATTAGGTCAAAAGTACGTTTTTATTTTTTTTTATTTAGTTCAAAAATGAGATATGAAGCTAATTAATTTGTTTGTTTTTCTTAATGACATTCATTTCTGTGCATAAAGATCAAAATATTTATTTCACTGAGAGAGATCATTTTATTAAGAAAAGTAATTATGTGTTATTAATCTTTTTTTTAAAACGTATTTTTTCTCTAATTCACGAGAGAGAGAGAGAGAAATAAAATTTCGCCGCCATAATCGTTGCTGTGTAAAACAGTCCTTGAATTGTAGTCGATACATATGCTGTTATGATTCGTCACTAAGTATGCTTGGAACTATTACGGGTTTACCTTAGTCGATAAACGAGAACAAGAAAATGAACCAGCATCCAGGTGGGCTACTCTGATCCGTTGACCACAAAGAGCTAAAAGGAAGTCATGATATTACGTAGAAAGTGTATTCTACAAACACCCAGTAAGCACGATTATCTCATCATAGAAACGTCCTTGGGAGAGTCACAATAATAGCACACTAAAATAACATCGTAACCAATCACAGCCAAGGATTTTCCTGGTGGGAAATGAAATCTCAAGGTCAACTGATCAGCCCATGAATCAAAACCAAAATCAAGACATTTATCAAGCGAGTTCTGGGGATTTAACATCCCCAACACATATAATAGTTAAAAATGACCCATGTGTATATCTGTTTGTGTTTAGAAAATGAGTTGATTCCACTTTTTTTTAAAATACATTTTTCTAAAATGTTCTAATTTTGAAATTATTCTTAATCGATCATGTAACACACTATGCAGTTGTTTAGATGTGATTTCGAGTTCTGAAGAAAAGTGAGAACTAAATGCCTGAAAACGGGAAACGACTCATAAATGTTTGATTTCAAGAGAATCACATAACATTTAACCTCTATGTTCAAATATCATTTTATTTCCAACTACTTTAACAGCACAATTCACTGTCTATCGCATGTTATTTACAAGAAATATTTTTAGAATACGTAAAATATTCACAACATCAGTTAATGTTTAATTATCCAAATGTTTAAACGATCTGATATCGATTTGTAACAACAGTCTGTTACTAAATATTCTGTACTATTGGTTTGAATGAAATTTCCCAAGATGTAAATATTGTTTTATGTATAGTTAATGTATACTTAATTTTATTCCTAGACAAAGTATGGATAGTACTATTATCTACAGTCGATGCATGCATATCATTCTATCAGACATATTTTTAAACATCTAAGCTTGTTAATTTCATTTGCAAGTTCTATGTAAGTGAATAATACTTTCAGAACTGTTAGGGAGGTTAGATGCCCAGAACTCGCTTGATAAATATCTTTATTTTGGATTTATTTCATGGACCGATCACTTGACCTTGAGATCACATATACCACCAGGTAAATCCTTAGCTGGGATTGGTTACTGTGTTATTTTAGTGTGCTATTTTTGTGACTCTCCCAAGGACGTCTCTATAGAGTATAAATAAACACAATTTTAGTGCTTGGATTCATTGTATGCTGACTGGTTTTCTGTAGAATAAATTTTCCACACTATATCAAGACTTCTTGTTGATTCAATTTGGTCAAGGGATCACAGTAGCCTACGTGGACTCTGGTTCATTGTTTTGTTTTCGCTATTCGACTAAGGTGAACTCGTAATAGTTTAAGCATACCTAGAGTCGAGCGTAACAATAACTAACAATAAATTAAAATGTATCATGACCAAATTATCCAAATACTTTTAGAATCTCAAGTATTTGCTTGATATTCGCTTTCAGTATCACTGGTGAACTGACATCAGTAGCAATAGATCGCATATGTGACAGTATCAATCCATACAATGTTGAAAATATTTGTCACTTTTTATACATTAGCAAAATGGTAGATTTACGTGAAATTTCAAATTTCTCAGTTGGATGAACCAATTTAACGGAAACATATGTTATATGTGGTTAATAGTAACTTCTTAAGACTTAGTTCTTACTATAATTAATTTCAAAGTGATAAATACTCTACAAATCGTCACTAACGTATGATTTATCAATTCGGTCAATGATTTCTTCGTATGATGAAGAATGACTCGTAGGAAGTGTTAGAAATCCATCTCAAGATTTGATTGTCGAGGCTAAACGACCAAGCTGAAAACATGTTTTTTTGGAGACGTTAAATCCTCAGAACTCACTAGGTCCTAATTATGTAATTTTATTCTGAAATTTTGAATTTTATGTTTTCACGCCAAAGATGCTCATTTCGACCTTCGGCTTGCATTTCCCACTCGGAAATCTTTGACTATCATTGATGGATTATTTTAGTACACTATTTTATCGCTCTCACAAAGAGCGTCTTATCATAAGCTTGAGTTGTTTGCTTGTTCACCTCGTACTTTCTCTACGTGTTATCAAGACCTCTTCCTCTAGTTAGTGAGGTCTGGGACGATCGGATTAGATTAGCCTATTGTTTTGCTGAATCATTGATCTTCGTTCCATTTAACAAGTATAATGAACTGTTACTACTTCAACCATATCAGTTCTTTTCCAGACTGTTGACTAGTCGACATAGATTTTCGTGCCGAACTTGGCTTATACTAACGTTTTGTTAAGTAAATATGTAAACTTGAAAACAAACAAAGAAAATAAATCGCCAGTGTTTGAATCATTTAAAGACAGTTTTATTATCATCTAACAGCTAAAATCTAAAGTTGCTCGTTAAGCAAATGGTCATTTTTTTTTCCTAACTTTATATTTTTCATTGCCATATGGTAGTTGTAAAACATTAACTAAGTTCTTTGGTGATTCTATCCGGAAATCATTTAGAAATATTTCTAAACTCTATGAAAAAAATCGGTTTTACAGTATTTTTGTACAAGATTTATGATTTTTAGTTAAACAGTGATTCAGGTTCCTGTAAAATAACCTACTTAAGGACATTGTAATCTGACTGGAATATTACTAAAGTAATTAGTTCGTAATATAATGTTTATTCTACTGTTTGTTTCGATTCCTGAGGTATTCACAGGAAGGTGGGAAAATGTAACAATAGTAATAACTCAGTTATTCAAAGTGCTTCTAAAATCACACAATGAAGTATGTTTATCGAAGAACTAATGAAATGTAACTACGATCGGTTAACCAAAACTACTTGATTTTAACTGTAAGACTTTTAACAATCTCTATAGATGTTAATGCTTTTAGACCTTGTGTGGTGCGCGCTACTTATAAGTAGTATATGACGCGAGTGAAAACGTAATGTCTGGCAGCAGAAGATGGGGGAAGATCGAGAAAGGAAGTGTTGGAACACAATCGAATTGGTATGAAACTCATGAACAGTGAAATGTCAGACAATGGATTGATGTTTTGTAAACTAACTGTTTACGATATGGTTTTCCTATTTTACCAATTAACTCTGTAATTTTCAATAAATACGATTCGGTTTCCCTTACCTGTGTTCTCCTTCACTACACTTGGAGTATTTTGAAACCCATTTTCCAATAAAATAACAAGCAGAAACACTGACTTTTCAACAGAAAAATTCCAGGCTAGTACCCATTTATCTGTATACTTTTATTATAGATGTCACTCTGTTATTTTTCGCTCTGAAATTACTAAATATATATCTTAACAGGGCGACTTGCAGTCTTGTGCTATTAATTACATAGCTTATGTTAAGAATCATATTAGTTACTTTATGATAGATATCTGATATTTGGTTACTACTGTTAACAATATAAAATCAAGCTAGGATTCTTGACATTAAAAGTTCTTCTAGGCTGCTAAATAATTGATGGCGGTAATGCACAGAACTCTAAGCTCAAAATGTGGATAGGTCGTCTGTCATCTTATTTCCGATTACACGGATGAGACGTTCATAACAGATGCATTTTTATATCATCGAACAATGGTTCCAATGAAGAGTTAAATGTTCAGATACATGTTGTTCAACCGTTTAGAAATACACATGAATTTTTATCAGAAAATTCGCTTAGTTACATTTTAGTATACTGTTCATTTGCTAAGCAGCATATATACATATATATATATACACATTCTCTTAAGGTTAATGTTGATAGTCGTAAATATTATTTATGCTTAGAAAATAATCGCTAACTTTAGTGATAAAAATAAACTTTTGTTTCTTTAAATTTTTTAAAAAAAAGATAATTCTTGAGATTTTGTTTCTACATTTTGACAGAATAATTCCAATAAATATCCACATGTACAGATCAACCGATTTTACCACCGTACACATTCAAGATTATAACTTTCAAAAAATGAATAATCACAAAAGAAAATCACCTCCCCTCTAACTCTTTGAATATCAACGAAAAGCTCAATAAATAAAATATGCAAATTTTTCTTTGAGTATACGATTTAACTGATAACAAGTGGTCAAACATTGTATATGCATAATATAAATATATATATATCTGTATATTTATATTTAGGGGGTAAGAAAATGTAAAATGTGGAATAAAGTATAATTTGATTCGAATGAGAAGACAAGAATTCACAAAAAATAAAACTGTATTATGTCAATGTAACAACAACTAAAGATGAATGACTTACAACTGTGAACTTTCATGTGAATGTTTACTGTAGTTTTGAGATATGCTTTTAATCCTCTTTTCATTTTTACTGATTAGTGATGAAAAAATTAAATGATTACTATTTATTTATAATTGAACATTTAACAACAGTTCAATCCTCAATTGAAGCCATTTTTTTTATACTGTCAAGAAAACTGCAGAATGCAATTATTCAGAGAAGGGTGTTTACTTTTTTCTGCCTGTTTTAAAATATAAAAATCGTGTAAAAACATGGTCTTTCTGAATCAATTGATTATTGTTGGAAATAACTTCCCTTTTAAATAAAAGTAACCAATTCATTTATGAAAACAAATTTAATCAGGGTAGAACAATGAGATCATTAGTTCAATTTGGCATACCTCTTCAATTTTTGTGCCATCATTAAATGAAGTATGAATATACAATTTGAAGAATAAGTGAAATTGTTTTTTTCTTCAATCATTTTGGAAAAGTCGTAATTTTGTAATTTTATTCTGAAATTTTGAATTTTCATGTTTTCACGCCGAAGACGCTTAGTTTACCTACTGCTTACATTTCAAACTTGGAAATCCTTGACTTTTATTGCTTGACGGATTTTTTATCATGCTGTTTTGTGGCTCTCCCAAGGGCATTTCTATCGTGTATAAATAAGCTTGATTTGTGTGCTTAGACAAGTCCTATTCTCTGGGTGCTTGTAGAATATATTCTCTACGTCTTAACACTTCTTCTTGATCTAGTAAGTAGGGACTCGGAAAAATGGATTAGAACAGCCTACTGTATTACTGCATTGTTGATCGTCGTTCCGTTTACTAGTTTTAAGCATATAATACAGAAACAAAGTATTGGTTTTCAGTGAGTGTAATCGTCAGTTGAACACTGTATTGTCGCCTAAAACAAAGCAGTTAATTGAAGCTGAGTTGTTTGTGTTTTTTCTTTCAGTGGAAGAGCAGATAACGATCACTTAATTATAATGACTACATATTCAACACTGATTGATACCCAGTATAATGATAACAGTATATAGAGACCGTTTACAAAACAGAAATGTACCTGTTCTTATTGTAAGATCCATTTTTGAAGGCTTTGTTTGTGAAAATCCCTCCATGTACACATTTGTAATTCGTTCTTATTGATTCCTTCAGTTGTACATTTTGTTACTCTGTTCTATTCCATTTGAGATCATGATATTTATATTCTATTATAGTTTCTATTTCTTTTGCCCTCGATGAGGTTATACGTTTCTTTCTGAACTGCAATGATGTTGTTTAGGTTGATACTTAGTCTTGAAGACAGCCATATTTATTTGTGCCTCCTTGGTTTGTGTTGCTTATATTGACTGAAATTGTGTATTTTGATTGTGATTTGAAGCACTCTTCCAAAATAAGCATCACTCTGTGTTATAAAGGAATCAAATATCACTTGTCGAACGAATCTAATCTATCCGGGATGGAATAGAATAACATTTATATGTTGCTGTTGATTTGATTAACTGAACAATTGTTAGTGGAATAACTGATTGGTTAAATTTGTTTAGATAATGATGTATATTTATATTTATGATGAACATTAGAACCGTCATTTCACTTTGTTTTGGTTTCAGCCGTGTAAGGCGCGCGTATCTGAACTAACTAGACAGTTATTCTACGGTCCAAACCTTAGTTTGGATGCCATATCAACTAAGGTGTAGGAAAAAAATGCTTTCTGATTCACAAATAGTCTGTAGTTATTTAGTGCAAAGCAAATTTTCTGTCATGAAAATGACAAACATATACAAAACTGAAGCCTAAATAAATATGGTAAAGTTATTTTTATTTTAATTTTTGCTAATTAAGACAATTTCAAAACAATTTATAAAATTTTTAGTATTACTGCATAATATTAAAACAAATTCCTTCCTTTTTTTTGCTAGTTTAAAGACATCGGTATTAATTAAGGAAATATTTTATGACTCTGCTCAATTTATATTAGTCGAATATGTTGAAAAAAATGTGTAATTTTTTTTCAAAAACGTTTGATAATTTATTTTTTAATGTAATGTTTGTATCCGATGATTCAAATGTTTTGCGAAAATTGCCGAATCAATTACAATAATCTAATTTCTAGTATTTTTCGTTCGTACATAAAAAATTTAAAAAGTTACAAAGCAACCAGTAGAAACAATTTTAAACAGTGGAATGTTATTAAAAGTTGAAAATGCTTTCTACGAAAACAGAATTTTTAAGCTTATCCTAAATTTTTCAACAAAATTTAGAGGTTAGGTTAGGTCGTGTGTCCGACTCTTGCCTGCATGGGTCGTAGATATGCACAGTTGATGAATCCCATACTGAGACAAAATTGTCTCGGATTGCTTTCAGGTTTTCATCTGTGGTCTAGCTAAGATCAGTTTGTGATTTCAACTATGTAAATATAGAAAGTTTATTTATATTTTGTTATCTCAATCCTTATGTTTAGCTTCATTATATGTGCTTCCTGTGAGGATTATCATTATGTCACTAGTATTATTGTACTCACTAGATAAGTGGACAAAGTAAAGACTTTTGAAGCGAACGTTATTGGGTTCGAGTTTTGAATTAACATCAACTTTGCGACAAGGGTACATCCAGCTAACTCATTCCACATTCCATAACTAACCACTATCTATTTTATGCTAAGAATAAAGGAGGGTTTCTACAACAATAATTGTGCAACTTTTTTATTGTTGACTGAATCTTCTTCAAATCCCGTTCATAATGCATGTGATATATACTTTATTCAAACTCATCGGAATAACATCAAACGTCTTCGAAATTATATATGTGAAAAACAATCAGCATAATGAATGATTATAAATTAAAAGTCGTTTTAATTTCTAGAAACGATGTTCTCGTGAATATTTCTGATTTTTCTAGACAGATTATTGAGAGGTTCAGCAAAACAGATTATGTAATATTTTCACTATCCGATTTACGATGTGAGAGTTCAAAGTGAGTGTGATACTTTAAGATAGATCAATAATTTAATCTTCAAAACCATGGACCCACCAACGTTAGACGACTATTAAAAAACTTGGTAGCAGTAGACAATCGTTCCTTCCTAGTATAGGACTTCTTAGTGGGGATTATCCACGATTCTTACAGGTGGGAATCAAACCCAGGACCTTGGCATCGCAGCGCAACGCTTAACCAATGAGCTGGCATCCAACAACAATGATGTCTATCAATCCAAGATATTGCATGGCCTCATTCTTTGTCTTCAATGAATAACTGCTTCACATTCGACAGTTTTAAACTCCATTGGACAACTGGTTATTATGATCACCTTTTCTGCTAATTCATATTTTTAATTGATAAACCAATTTGAGATTATTTTCATGATAACAGATGGATCTGTTTGTAATACTGATAGACAATGTCACTTGAATGACATTTTATCACCGTAAAACATACAAATACTTGTAGAAAAGAATCATGTCTAAAAACTGATTGCAATAAGATTATATATACGGTCAAATTACTTTATGCAAAACAATATATTTAGAATTACTCATAAGCAGGATGAAAAAAAATACGGCTTTCCTAATGTAGTGTTAAATCATTTAAGACGTGATAGATAAACTCACTCAATTGTAACATGTTGGTTTAACTAAAAATGAAAAGATCAAAAAGCCTTAAATATTGTAACATTGAAAACAGTAAACACAGTTTTATTCAAACAATTACGTTACACTTGAAAAAATAACCTAAATATTAGACCGTCATTAGCATTATATTTTCATATTTCTTTTCAACAACGAACTGAATACTCTTTTGAAACCATCAAAAACTCACTGATGATAAGCATCAACATTATTTAATGTCATGTTAAGTGGATTTGTTCTTTAAATCCCATTGAGAGAGAATTTCAAAATTTACATGAATAACATGTAGTATGTATACGTGTATGTATATTATTTCAATAAAAGTAAATTGCAAATATTTAGTAAAGTAGCAGTTCTAATACGCATCAGTTATGATTAAAACAGCAGGTAAATCTAGACTTCTATTTAAAAAAACTTCTTTCTGGTGATTTTTATTTCAATAAAGTAAACAGTATTAAAACTGATGAAAATCAATACGGGTATATGTAGCACTTGTTAAGTGTTTTATGAAAAAACCTCCTACTTTGTTAATAAAAAAATCTATTTTACTAGTAATTAGCGAGTATGAAACACAATAGCTATTGTACGATGTATTTAATGAAGGCTTTGTTTGAGAAAGTCCCTCCATGTATTATATATTTGTAATTCGTTCTTTTTGATTCCTTCAGTTGTACATTTTTTGAATCTCTTCGATTCCATTTGAGATGATAATATTTGTATTTTATTATAGTTTCCATATCTTTTGCGTTTACTGAGTTTCTATGTTTCCTTCTGAACTGCACTGATGTTGTTTAAGCTGATACTTAGTCATGGCGATAGCCATATTATTTTGTTACTCTTTTGATTGTGCCGGTTGCATTGACTGGAATTGTGCATTTTGATTGTGAATTGAAGTACTCTTCCGGAATAGGAAGCACTCAGTGTTTTAAAGCAACCAAATATTATGTCGGACGAATCTGATCTATCCAGGAGGGATAGAAAACCATTTATTCGTTGCTGTTGAATTGATTAATTAACAATTGTTGGTGGAATAACTGAGTGGCAATGTTTGTTTATGTAATGATGTATATTTATATTTATGATGAATAATAGAACCGCTATTAACCCAACACTTGTTTTGTTTCAGACTGGGCAAGGCGTGTATCTAAACTACCAAGATAATTATTCTACAGTCCAAACCTCTGTTTGCATCCTACAACCATTCCCGGTAGTAATTTGATCTATCCAAAGAAATCCCTCTCTCTCTCTCTGTATTATGTGGCTTTTCGATTAAAAATTCCATCTTCTAAACAATTAGAAAATTAATCCAAAAGTACTTGAAAGCACGTAAAAATTGTGTGACATGTAACTTTAGTAATAAATTCCTTACTACTACGATAAAGCGAAATTGTATATTTGTGCAAACATTTAGCCAATGTAGTTAATCGAAGTATATACTTATGTTAGAAATTATATTGATGAAGTAAACATACAGATATGAGCTTAAACGACTCCGCAAAGCCTTGTATATTTATTGTCATAAACAGTGTTTATTGAATTTATCAACAAACATAAATAAATAGGTAACCGAATGAAGAAATATTTCACTAAAAATCACCATAAATCTACATATTTTTTGAAGTCGTGGTTAAAATCAAAACAATGAGTTTATCTCGGCATTAATTAACTAAAATTAAACAGAGAATCACATTTTTGTCACAAATTCGGTATATTTAACATGACCTACTCAAACCAACGAAATTCTGTATTCTTTGCGTCAACTGTTAGCTATTTAACTGAGAGTTAAAAAACGTGTCTAAAATTAAATAAGTCATCATGATTTTTAATTGTCTTAACTTTTGAAGATTCACAGTTGATGAATGCAAGCTGTTTTACATTTGTTCGCTGAAACTATCTAATTCTTAGAAGAATACAAATTAATACATTTAAAATCATCAATAAATCATTGCCAGATCACCTTTAGAAACCTGGAAGCACTGGACGACCGTTTCGTCCTGGTACAGGACTTATCAGCGGCAGCGCGCTTCCACAACTCCTGCACCTCACAGTATTCGAAACATGGACTTTCGGTTTCCGAATCCTGCGGGGTGCAGGAGTCGTAGACGCGCACTGCCCATGATGAGTCCTACACCAGGACGAAACGGTCGTCCAGTGCTTCCAGGTTTCTAATGGTGATCTAACAATGATGGTTTGATGATTTCAATGCGTAAAATACTGATCTTCATAACTTTAATTAAAAAATATAAACTAACATATTTTTAATCCTTTGTATCATATAAAGCATCATCAGAAATTGATTGAGCAATCAAAATTCGATTTGTATTGTGTCGTGCAAACAAAAGGAATCAATTAAATTCTTTTCTGATTGATAATTAGTACTATTGTTCAGATGTGACTTTGGATACGTTAGAGTTGTATGTTCATTGACATATCATAAAAATAGTGATGATTATTCTGAAAATAAATTCATGGTATATTCATGGATTAGTTCTGATCAAAATAGTAAATTTAGTGTGGTGTAGTTCAAAATTTTATCTACTTCGAATTCATTATAATCAATTATGTATAATGCCTCATTATTGTATCTTTAATGTGGATGAATTTATCAATAACAAGATCAGTCTTTCTTAGCAAAATACGATCACACCTGACTGTGAATTCTTTAATTATATCAGTAACAGGCATCTGACTCTTAGTGTAGAAGGGATGAATTTGTTAAATCGGTCCTAAGACTAGCAACACTCAATTAGAAATTTCTTATGGTTCGTGATTGTTGTTTCGTTTATATTTGGGGGACTTTCAAGTGGGTAGGAGCTCTTTTATCAGTGGATAGATATATGTTTGAAGTAACACCCCAGAATACTTTCTTTGTTGAATTGCAAAATGACATGAACATTATAATCCATGCAATACCCCTTCACTTCCAAAACCTCGAAAATATATCTACTTATCACCAGTCAGGATATCATAAGTATTTGCTAAAGTGAGAAACTTTCAGGATTTCACAAAATTCATCACAAACGTCTTTAAACGAAACATCAGTCGTCTGCTTATTACATTCTAAAGCCTATTATGTTACCGCAATAAAATTTTCAGACTAAAGCTAATGACTACTTAATCGTTCAGTATTCCTTTTGTATCAAATAACTCGCCAACCTTAAACTAGACAGGTTATAAATATTTGTTTTTTGTAAAACTTTCGTGCTTGAAACCCATTCATTTGGAAAATTGTTTATTACTGATAACATTTCAACATTGTTTCTATTTCATGATACGTGTAGATTAAGATTAACTAAGCGTAAAACTCAATTAGTTTATGGGTCAGTTGATATAACTGACCACGAATATTGTTGAGTAGAGAGATTATCTGGATTTCACAAGTAAACAACACTTTTCTAATACTGATGTTCAATTGTTAATCAGTAATGAATAATCTTTATATAAAATGATTTATTTTAAAACATATTTTACTAGTGAAATTCAGTTGAATGTAAAAATAGAGTGTTCTCTTAGGTTTAGGTCAAGGAACATTGTATACTGCAGTACATGAACATCAGTTCAATTTTCTAAAAAAAAATTTTACTTTTGAGACCTAGTTGACAATATATATATATATATATATATATATATACATAGTTTATTGTGGTTTGTAACTTGAAGTAAACCTTAAAACCTAAGCACATTTTAGTATTTTTAATCAGTGATACTGAAGATCACAAAGATTAGTGATATCAACATTAGGCTATCAAATATCTGCACTGAGAACTAAAAAACTGTTTTCTTTTCTCTAGTTTAGCATATGTTGCTGTAAGTTAGATGCTTATCAATTCACAATGATTGGTTTTTATCTCAATTATACATGAACAAATATGCTTACATTATTCAGTATACAACTATAGTGATGTAAAACATACAGAAAGACATTAATATAGAACGCACGATTATTTCGCCTTGTGTCAAATAGAATTTTTAGATTTTTGTTTAATATAAAGTGAACCAGTATTAGTATGACATTCTTTCCTGAGGTTTCCGTTCTCATCGGTTATAATTTATGAATGGAGTATGGTATGTTATAGAAAATCACAAATTTTCAATACAAATGTTAAGACAATTCTACTATATGAAGCGGAAACTTAGAAAACTACCAAAGCCATCATCCAGAACATACAAGTATCTATTACACTTGTCTACATAAAATACTTCGGATCCGTTGGCCAGACATCATCAGTAACAACGTACTGTGGGAGAGAACAAACCAGATTCCAGAGGAGGAGGAAATCAGGAAAAAGTGTTGGAAGTGGATGGGACACACATCGGGGAAAGCATCCAACTGCGTCACAGGACAAGCCCTCACGTGGAACCCTCGAAGCAGAAGGAAAGGAGGAAGGCTAAGAAACACATTACTCCGAGAAATAGTGGAAGATATGAGAGGAATGAAAAAAAATTGGACAGAACTGGAAAGAGAAGCGTGGGACCGAGATAGTTAGAGAAAACTGGTGGGCGGCCCATGCTCCATCGGGGGTAACATGCGAAAGTAAGTAAGTATGTGAGTAAGAAAATCACCAATCACTGAGTTATATATTATAAAGATCAAATTGATTATGAATACTGATACAGCATTTTCATCCATTTCTATTCAGATGGAAGAAATCATCTCATATATATATATTTTAGTAAAAAATAAACGATCTAAAAAATTAAAACGCTCACTAAGAATACTTTGCATAAACATATTTTTTTCAGATGAGATATTTGACTTATTCAACAGATAGATTAATTAGTTTCTAAACTTGACTATTTTAAATTTTTTTTTAATCGAATCGTAGCTGATTTCATATGAACCTTGAACTTTGAACGCTATGTTTTAAACTAAAAAAAAGCAAACAAAATAATAGTGAAAATTGTGAGTGAATTTTAGTCTTAATGTAATAAAAAACTTAAACAAATAGCATAAAATCACTCCGCAGTGATGTGAAAATATACATCTCATTTATACATGATAATTCTATATTTTAAGATTAACTTTCAAGACAATGTTCCCACTATAACTTGATAAATCATTATTGACATGATTATTTCTATCATAAATGGAGAGAAAACAAGTATTAGGGATGGATGTAACAGTCAAAAACAATAAGACATCTAGTCCATTGACATATAGCTTTAGCCTAAGAATGTTTGAAATCGATGTAAAAAATGTTTAATGTCCTTGCTGGTTGTTATTTTCTCAAATGTTTTTTTTAAACTATCCATTAACTACAAGAAATCATTGTTCTGAATCAATTCATTGCGGTATCAATGTGTATCAATCTAATTAGTGATTTATTTACGAAACTGAAAGATTCAATGAAATATTTACTGTAAAACAAAACAATGGTATCAAAAATTACTTTTTTTTATTACACAACTATTTTGGTCATCTTACCGTTTAAGAAATGAAACATGTTTTGTGTACATAATTTTTATGACAGTGCTAAAATACGTAATAAATAAAGGTATAAAACATTAAAATGAACTGAATTATCCATTTTTAATTGTTTTTTGTTTCTATCGAATTTTCATAAAGAAACAGAATAACCATGTAGTAGCCTACCATTGTAGATGAAGCCTAAGAATTTATCTTACTTACTTATTTACTTATTTACGCCTGTTACGTCCAATGGAGCAAAGGCCGCCATCGACCAGCATCATTCTCCAACCAAATCTGTCCTGGGCTTTCTTTTCCAGTTCTGTTCAATTTTTGTTCATTCTTCTCATATCTTTCTTTATTTCTCGGTGTAATGTGTTCCTTGGCCTTCCTCTTTTCCTTTTACTTTGAGAATTCCACGTGATGGCTTGTCTTGTGACGCAGTAGTGTGTGTCCTATCCACTTCCACCGCTTCTTCCGAATTTCTTCCTCCACCGGAATCTTGTTTGCTCTATCCCACAGAAGGTTGTTGCTGATCGTGTCTGGCCAACGGATCGGAAGTATTTTGTGTAGACAACTATTAATAAATAATAATAAATAATAAATCTTGTGAAGGATGGCTTTGGTAGTTCTCCAAGTTTCCGCACCATACAGTAGAACTGTCTTGACATTTGTATTGAAAATCCTGATTTTGGTTTTGGTTGAAAGTTGTTTGGAGTTTCAGATGTTGTTCAACTGTAGAGACGCAGCCTTTGCTTTTCCGATCCGCGCCCTCACATTTGCATCGGATCCACGATGATTGTCGATGATGCTGCTCAGGTATGCGAAGATGTTAACATCCTCCAAGGCATCTCCATCAATAGTGATTTGGCTGTTGCATGTGGTGTTGTATTGGAGAATCTTACTTTTCCCTTTAGACTTGCTGCTGCAGAGGCTGCTGCTACACTGATCGTCTTTTCTTGCAGGTTATCTGCGAAGTCCAGATCGTCCATCTGCGTCCTAGCTGTCCATTAGATACCGTGCTTCTTTCAAGATGTTGACTTCTTCATAATCCAGTCGATGACCAGGAGAAAGAGAAAGGGTGAGAGTAAGCAACCTTGCCTGAAACCTCAAACGAGTTTGTCAGCTGTCCTTCATGCACGAATGAATTTATTTAGCGGATTTAAAATTGTCTTTGTTAATGATGATCATATTCAAAGGTATTACAGAATTGTTAAAGTAAGAAAGCGTGAATAAGATATTAGATAACGTTATAAGCAGTGTTGTTGACCAATATGATGAAAGCCATTTTTTAGATAATTTCTAGATAAAATTAATCAACTTATTAACAAGTGTGCCGATCAGTTCAGTCGCTACTTATAGATAAATGTCAAAAATGCTGTAAGAATTATACATGAAAAGCTGAATCATTCAGATAGCGTAATTCAAAAAACCTCTAATCTGCTCTATCTACTAAGTGTATTAGTAGTTTAGCTCATTGTTTAACCAAGAAGGATAATTTATGAAAATTCAATGTTAAGCTTAACCTAGAGTTTCTAGTTGTTTCATTTACCTCAAACAAACGAGAAAATGTTTGCTGTCACTACCTGAGTTAAAAATAATGTAGGATTCTTCTGAAATTCAAATTCACTTGTCATCTTGTTTAACTACAAACCCATATTTAAAAAGTTCTAGAACTTCAAGTTTTAAGAAACTCAGTGTTTAGTATTGAACATTTAAAGAGAGTGTTGTCACTGCAATTCATAAAGTTTCGTGAGTTTACTAATTTTTAGGTATTTTAACTACCAAATTATTTTTATATTCGTAAAGGAATCATTTATCTTACATTCTTTACATAGAATGACTTCTATTCGTTAAAAACATATTTTGTAAGGTCACACATACCATTTTACCTTTGAAAATCAAAAGCGTTGTTGGTTATTTGAAGTCGGAATCTGTAATTTTTGCTTTATCTTGGAATTTCAAAAGACAAAACTTTAAAGGTTAGTTATTTTATGAGTAAGTTTGAATTTTATTTCTTACTGGGTAGTATAACTCGAACATTTATGAATACCAACTTCAAAAGTTGGAAGAGATCAAATGTTAAGGTTAGGTAAACACTTTGAATATTTTACATTTCATCTTTAGCTGTTTGAACCTTCGTTTAATTGTTTCATGAAACCAAGCATTAGGTTTGATGTATTTCTAATTTAGTAATAAACCAAGGTAATCTAATTAGTTAACTACAAAAAGAAATTTAAATTTACTACTCTAAAAGATGACCGATTTCATTCCAAATTAATTTTAACTCTTTAATATGGCTTAAATTTCCTAATGTTAAACACCTAACACTAAAAAATGTGCATTTAAGGAAATTTTTCTATTTTCATGGTTGAAATCGTGAACTAATCTTAGCTAGATTAAAAACCTGGATGCAATGAACGATATTTTGATGCTAGTATGGGACTCCACAGAAGTGCGTGTCCAAGACTCCGGAGGCGGAAATTGGACTCAGGGCCTTTAGTATCGCTCATGAACGATTAGCATTTAGACTATGAAAACAGTACAGTCTTCATAAATCTTCCTCTGCACTAACGACTTAATTCAGGTCGTATTCCTGGAGTTCTAGTTTAAAGTCGGGACCAATGAAGTTCAATTAGTGCCTGATTGGAGACAGCTGTCCACCTCAGGCAGTGTTTGAAGACTGTACAACATTATTCACACCATTTGATTTCAGCCCAGACTTTTAAAGTTTGCGCGTTCGTACACGAGGCCAAAGATTCTGCGTCCAATCTCCACACGTGCGAGTCGTGGATGTGCACTGCTGAAGAGTCTCATACTAAGAAAAAATGACCTTTCAATGCTCTTAGGTTGCTAATCTTGATTTAGCTAAGGTCACTTCCTGATTTCAATCACGAAAATGTGGGTTATTGAATAGTTAAATTGGGTGATTAATCCCCTTATCGTAAAAATATAAATGAAACAATTTTAATGATCGCCATTAGCAGGCCCTCCACTCGAATTTCAGCACTAAATGTCACGAACTAATCAGTAGATTCAGTGGATTGACATCAACTTGAATGGTTGGTGTCTAACTAAAATACCAGTCAAAATTCTTTTTAACATTTCTTTGGACATTCATCTATAGGAAATCATAAAACACAAAACTTAACTCCAGTATAATGGGGTTTATATTCCTTGAGATTTAAAACACATTCATTTTTCTTCATATCGTGAGCAGATCACGTATTTTTAACTTTTTTCTAATTTTGTGCAAAAATTCACTTCTTTAGCTCAAACTACACCGTTATGCTTCAAACCATCTTTAATTGGCGTGCAATTCAGCTACGCATTATAATTCATGAAAAAATTGCACAATCAAACATTAGGTATGCGCTTAATATATAAACCTAATCATAGGAAATATCTATTGTGTGTTACCATTATTCCAAGTACTGTCAGATTAAATTCCCTCATTTCCACGGCTGCTTGAGTGACACTCCCTGTCACCTACACTATATAGACATTTCAGATACCTGAAGTTTCGAAAGGTGCATTGGCCTCGTGATTTCTGTTTGAAGTTTTAACAACTCTTTTGAATGAAGTACTTTAAACTCACAAGTTAAAGTTTAAATGGCTATGAGATTTTCTTGTGCTTAGCACTTTTCAGCAAATATCTTTTCTACGGGACGCAGTCGCTAACACTATTCTCAACACTACTCTCTTTTATCCAAAGCTGAGGTCAGCAGTGACTAAGCGGAATTAACAAAGATTTATATGACTGAATTTTCTCACCAAATTACCACACTGTTATGAGATAGAGAAATCAATACCTTGAGAAGTCACTACCCAGAAATCGAAATAAAGTCAGAGGTTGATAATATTGAAAGAATTACTGGAAACCATAGTGTTCTTGATAGCCGCTTAGTTCTCTTTTAACTCTTTTAACAAAACTTTGAAACAATCTGTTGTAGATGATAATTCTAAATTTTAAATGAAAATTAATTCAGTCACTAATCTATGAATAAAAAGGTATATATCACGGATACTGATCTATCGTATCACGAATTTTCGATTTGTTCTATCTAGAACATGTTAAAAACGTCAGAGAATTACACTTTAGATTATGTTTCTGTTTGAGTATAACAAAATTGTTTTTAAAACTTTTTTAAAGATTGATTAAGAAGTTATATGATTTAATTCAAACCTTAAACGAATCAACATAAAATGAACTCAAGGTAATTTCAGAAAGCATAAATTACATTTATGATATTGAGATTATTCTACATCATATTGACAAACCTTCTGAGTACAATAACTCTGCGGAAACCGGGTTTCAATATATTTCGTCTTAATTTCTGAATATCTAAATGCAATAAACCATTATGAATCACACATTTGAAATCATCAATCAATCATTGTTAGACCACCATTAGAAACCTGAAAGCACTGGATGGCTTTTTCATCCTGCTATGGGACTCATCAGCAGTGCGCATCCACGACTCCTGCATCTCACAGGATTCGAACCCGGGACCATCGGTATTGTGCACGAACGCCTAACTATCGGACCACTGGGCCGGAATCCAGCGCTGTTAATTTCTAACTCTGATTGATCTAGGGATTTCGCGTGACCTCACCCATTTGTCTTTGGTAGTAACTGCCTACACCCGACAGGGTTGAACTCCATTGGTCTCATCTCACTAGAACTCGGAGAATTTCCTCACGAAGCTAGTCACTAGTGAGTACATTTAACGATATTTTCAGGCAGAGTTTTGGAGGTTTGTGTTTTTACACATTTGAAATCATTATGAATTAGATTTATGCAGAAAACGGAAGGACATAACTTAAATCAATTCAAATAATCAATATATACCTATAATTTATCTTTCAATATCCAACAGTGATGTAGACTGATCCAGTAATCGTATTTTTAAAAACTTAGGTCAGTTTTATAAAATGAGAAATCATAATGATTCTCCGCTCTATCATTATTCTTGTATTGATATATTCAGTTTTGTTTGTCATTGTTATTCACTGCTTCAAATAATGATCAAGGAAGTATGTATATATATGTATAAGTAGGTTATTAATATTTAATGAGAAGCTTGCATTGGTTATATTCAATGTGAAAGTGTTTTAAAATCCTTTCACCTATTCATAAAATAATGAGAAATGTTATTAACTGATTTTATTATTTAATAATAATAAGAAAATAAATTAATTCAATAATTTCTAATATAATAAAGGTTTTGAAAGGATATTATTCATATTCCATTCTAACAGGATAAATTTTAATGCTGTTAGACAGTTAAACTGTTAGAAAATATATAAATCATATACAAATGAGGCAAGATGTCGAATAAGCATATGAGACTTATGGTAACAGATTCATATCTACAGTGTGTCGATTTATTTTAAGATATATCATCCAAGTAACTTTTGATACTGATATCTTACACAGAGAATGACAAGATGAACATTTTTAGCTTGAGAAACAAAGTTTCACTTTTCACATGATGATATTTTTGTGATGTAAATAATCAACCTAACCGTATTACATAGAGTAATACACTTCAGATGAGTTGGTGAATTAACATATTTCTAGTTTATTGTATAAAAATGCTTTTATTCAATAAAATGCTACTTGCAGTCTCTATACTGCTTGTCTAATTGTTGAACTTTACATGGATTATTATACTACTATGAAACGATAAAATAGCATACGCACCAACGGCACACATGCTAATGTTGTAGGCTAACACTGATATAAAAAGATGAGACTATACTAAATATGATTGCACTTAATGAAAGTTAGCCTTATTATCCATCGAAATGGGACATTTTATCCAACCATGCATAGATTACCTTGTGAAGATTTATACCATAAGTACATTACCGAATTGAATCAGTTTGTCACACTGTAAACATTAAAAATATTTTAATCCAATTACATGTACACCCATACATATAAGTCGTGATAGATATTTATACGTTTAACATGAAAGACATCAATGGAGCATTCTTACACGTATTCGTTATGAGCTATGCCATTTTGTTTGAATTTCCACGACTTCGTAAGATTATATTCACCTTAAAAATTTTTGTTCACGGAAGAAATGACCGAATGCTATGCTAAAAAAATGTTGAATATACAATTTTCTGCTAATTAATCAATTAAAATTACAAAAATTAACGTTCTTCTCAAAAAATGGTCTACACAATCTACTATTTATTTAATATTATCAAGCAACATATTACTATAATATTTACAACCATTTCTTTACATATAGATCAACCTATTGTTGAATATAAATGTTCTATTAGTTTTATCTAAGTCAAACATCGCTTTCCATTGTCTTTCTACAAATCCAGAACAAAGCGAAACTAAGTGTGCATGAGTCAAATAACTGGTTATGAACATTTCTGGATTTGTCCAGTTAATATTTACAATTATAATTTCTCTATAAAGTTCTCGGCAGTTCGTAAGGAACGTCATTTTAAATAAACAACTGAAGACATATAGAAAAGATATAATTTGTCATGATAACTTCAAAGTGAATCTAGATATATTTTTAAGCAGATTTCAAGATCGAAAATGATGATAAATGCTTACAAATGGTCTCTGTTATGCTCGTCACCTGATATGCTTGAAACTATTACGGGTTCACCTTAGTCGATAAACAAGAACGAGACAATGAGCCAGCGTCCTGGCAGGCTACTCTGATCCGTTGACCCCAAACAGCGAACGAGAAATCTTGATATAGTTTAGAAAGTGTATTCCACAAACACCCAGAAAGCACAATCACCTCTCAAACACACATATCGCGTTTATTTATACATCATAGAAACGTCCTTGGAAGAGTCACAAAAATAGCACACTAAAATAACACAGTAACCAATCACAGCCATGGATCTTACCGGTGTGAAATGTGATATCAAGGTCAATTGGTCGGTCCATGAAATAAATCCAAAATAAAGATATTTATCAAGCGAGTTGTCGGTATCTAACGTTTCCAACAGTTTCAAATAGAAAAGTCAATTCTTTTTTGGCTAAGAACTTTAATAAAGTGGTGCAACCAATCGCCTAAAATTTTATTCAACTAAACGTTTACAGTTTAAAAGAGATATTTGTTTAAAATGATTCAATGTGTTAGATAATATAAAAGAATTAAAACCTATTGATAAATATTTTATAATTTTAATTTATTAGGCTTATTCGTGTTAGCAATATATTATTTTATACAAAGATTAAATAAGAACGATTCACAATTCTACATAAAGTCAGAACGATAGCACAATCTCCTAATAGGTAGTTGATTATTCTTTATTAAACGCTTTTAATCTCTCGTTATTTTATTTTGTTAAATAAAATAAAATACACACTTAATGATCATAATCAGTTGTTAATGTTGAATGAATAAAGAAACATAGTTATATAAATAATTATAATAGCTGAACTAAATAAGTTAAACTACCTTCAGGTAATTTGATTCCAATTTTCGTAACAAGTTAACATGACTAGAAGAAGTAATCAAAACCTAGAGAACACTGAATAAATTCCTTTTCGTTTTCATTTGAAACTTTATAGTAGTATTCATTCGTTATTTGTTAAAATACTTTATTATAAGTGTGGGAAGTGCTGGCTTTCTCTCCCAAAATCTTTTCATACTGCAGTAAGCAAATGGATGCTAGAGGGTAAGTCCAGCTCATAGCATATATATATATATATATATATATATATATATATATATATCCGTTTGCTGACTAAAAGACGAGTGTACTGCGCAATAGTTCGATCTGTCCTACATTATAGCTGTGAAACATGACCAGTAAAAGTAGAAGATATTCTTAGATTGCTTGTCTCCCATCATAGGTGCCTTGAAAGCATTGCATGTGTATCATGGGACAACCAAGTAAGCAATGCTGTTGTTGAGAAACGGGTGCTAGGTAAGGATGGCAGATCGATTGATGAAGAACTGAAAATTTATCAGTTGAGGTGGTTGGGACATGAGTTACGTAGGCATAATCACCAACTGCCTCGTCGAGCTATGTTTCGCGGTGAAGGAATAGGTTGGAAGAAAGTTAGGGACGGCCAAAACAAAACATGGCAATAATCCATGAATTCACTGACAAGTGGACTGAGTCATGTTGGTTGATGTCGACTACCTGGCTAGGGTCCACGAGATGATAGTAATCGATGGTTGGAAACCCTGAATGACAGTGCTCAAAACCGTTTGCAATGGCGCCGGTGCATTCGTTCTTCGTGTCCTCAAATCTTAATCCACTGGATTCTTCATCACCTTTATCTTTTTCTTTTTTAGTTTGTTACACTAGATTCCACTTCTTGAATAATATCTACGAACTCTAATCTCTCCTGTTACTGCTAATACTTTTACTACCTCTACTACTATGGGATTTGAATTGACAAATGCTTCTCTGAGCTAATGACATATGGCAACTTGAACTGATGTATGCACTTAGGTACAAAGTTCTACATTCATGTTGACTGAGATAGGAAGTTTGATAACTATGGATTGTGTTAGCATTTCCTCTTTTAGTGATTATTATTATTTCCCAACTGACTGATCCTATGGTTATTGTTTCAATCGTTGCACAATGTTGACACTAGAGTAAACTAAATATGTTCAAACGATTAAATGATTCAATGGTATGATTTTATATTCTATCACAATTTATCAAGCAAATGTTATGTCGTCTTGATTTTCCTTTTTTCTTTATCTCAAGACATTCATAGTCCAATTTTTATTCATTCTTCTCATGTCTTTCTCTATTTCTCAGCGTAATGTGTTCCTTGGCCTTCCACTTTTCCTTTTGCCCTGAGGGTTCCGAGTGATAGCTTGTCTTGTGATGCAGTTTGGTGCTTTTCGTAGTGTGTGTCCTATCCACTTCCACCGCTTCTTCTTGATTTACTCCTCCACTGGAATCTGATTTCTTCTCTCCCAAAGTACGTTGTTGCTGATCGTGTATGGCTAACGAATCCGAAGTATTTTGCGTAGATAACTATTAATGAATACTTGAATCTTTTGGATGATTGCTATCGTAGTTCTTCAATTTTATTTCCCATATAGCAGAGCTATCTTGACATTTGTATTGAAAATTCTGATTATGGTGTTTGTTGAAAGTTGTTATGAGTTCCAAATCTTCTTCACTTGTAGAAATGCAGCTCTTGCTGGGCCTCACATCTGCATCGGATCCACCTTGATTGTCGATGATGCTGCCCAGATATGTGAAGTTTTTAAACTCCTCCACGGCATTAACAGTTATTTATAGGTAATAATGAAAAAAATCTATTCACAATAATATTGAAACTTTTATATATAATTTTTGAGTAAATTCAGTTCACATAAATTGATGCACAGTCTCATATAATAGTGTGTGTTGTCAAACCAAGAAGTATTGTTTGCGAAGATTTGAACCATAAGTTGATAGGCAAAACCGAATTTCTGAAATCACTTTATGTATGTCTCCACTGTTAATCAGATTATAACACTTTTTTAAACACTTTTAAGTCCCAGTTGTAAAATATCGCTGCAGAAATTATTGATAAGTGAAGTCAAATGACGATTGTACTTATTGACTTGATAATAATGTTAAGTAAACAAACTGGTACTATGATTAGAAATTGTGCTTAAAACGTCTTTTGACTACATCATTCTAGATTTGTCTCAATAGTCGTCATCTAGATAATTGTGAAGAAGATTATAAGCAGTATTTATCAAAATTATATTACAAAAAGAGAAGTATACGATTCAGTAACATTTTTCAATGCATTGAACTAGCATCATACGATGAAAAATTCGATTCACCAGTGTGGAGTATAATTTAATCACTAGCAGACTCGGCAATCCGTGGAAGAAAAGTATTTGTAGTATGTTGAACAAGTTCTTAATCTAATCTATTGATTTTTTCCTCACTTACATCAAGTTAGAAATGTCATGTACAGTTTATCTTTTTAAAAAAATACATTTTATTTGATCATTTTGAAAAAAATCACATTTGAGTAAGTTTGCCATCAATATCTATTTTCCTCTGATAAACTAAGGATTTTCTACTGTTTTCATTCAAATCAGTAAAAAAGCGTCAAACATTCATTTTTGATACAATCAGTTTCATCAGACAATTAGTCTGAAAATTAATCTGTTGCAAATTCTGTTTTAGAAAAAATATTTCAGATTGAGAAAAATACATACTTTACCGGATTGATGAAGTTCACATGATACTGTTTAAAAAGATACTGTATAAAAAAGAAACACTTTACTGGCGAAAAATTGCCAGCTCATGTATATAATCGATCATACATTTGTCGCAGACTGATTTAAGCATTTGTTCAATCACTTATTCTTGGCGAGATTTTCACTGACATGTCGAAGAAAAACTAAAAAAGATGGAACTTACAGTCAGAGACATGATTTTTCTGTGAGCATCTTATTGATACCTGTAAGGTTCGATGATACAATAAACATTAATGTTGAGTCTCAGCACAAACAGGTTATCAGTAAGATCAAAAACAAATATCTCAGTTTGTATTCTGGAGATTTCAGCAACTCAAAAATTGTAAACTAAGGTTTCAAGATAAAAATCTAAGCTAAAATCACATAAACGTTGAAGAGTTTATCGTAAAAATGCAATCATATTAGTCAATAATATACATTTCAATTACTCAGTGTACTTGTTATGAAATAAATCAATAATTACAGTGCTATTTCACTTGAGAATTTTTGTTTATTAAAACAACTTTTTATAACAGTAAACGTACACACACTGGGACTTTTTTTCCACAGATTAACAAGAACCAACCATTGTAGCAGTAATAGAACATGTAACATTTATGTATACGGAAAAGAAAACAGTCTGATTGATTTACTTTAACTGAAAAAATAACTAATAGCGATAATTAAACAAATTACAAGTGATAAAAAAACAATATTCAAAATTCAATAGAAATGTTTCTAACCATTGCAAGAACAAAAAAGAGTGAACGTCAATGCTAATTAGTATAAAAATTACTTTAAAACGATTTAAATAAAAGTTAGTTATTAGTGTAAAACAAATAGTTTCACTGATTTAGTTTACAATATTGTTAAGAATCGGAATGAAATGTTTCTGACAATTGTTAGTTTGATTTAGTTACAAATCCTTCATCTTTACAAATTCCTCATTAACCTTATGTGCTGTACCATTTAAATGCGTTTAAAGAGAACACATAAGTAACCTGTTTCAATTTTCTACCGATTTCAAAATACTTATCCATAATTATTTTTTTAACATATCTTGGATGAACTAACATAACAAGAGACAAAATTTCTCACGAAACAGAAGCAATTTTCTATTGATTCCTCAAAATGTAGTAAAGCCTTAATGTCAATTAATATCTCTTATTTTCTGTAAGTGAAATGTGCATTGTTAGCATCTGTACATGAGCCTGTTACGCTCGTCTCTAGGTATACTTAAAACTATTATCGGTTCACTTCAGTCGAATAACGAGAACGAGACAATGAACCAGCGTCTAGGTAGGCTGTTCTGATCCGTTGACCCCAATTAACTAACGAGAAGTCTTGGTATAGTGTAAAAAGTGTATTCAACAAACACCCAGCCAAGACTGAATCCAAACATTCAAGTTGCGTTTATTTATACTCTATAGAGACGTCCTTGGGACAGTCACAAAAATAGTAAACTAAAATGACACAGTAACCAAACACTGCTAAGGATTCTCCTGAGGGGAAATGTGATCTCAAGGTCAACTAATCAGTCCACGAAATAAATCCAAAATTAAGGCATTTATCAAGCTATTTATGGGGATCTAACATCCCCAACAGAGACTTAACAATGTTGTAATCCATTTTCAATGTTTTTCATGCATCTTTATTCACTGTCATCAGCTGATAAAGTTATCATTCATAAAACTAATTTTTTCAAAGTTTCAAATGTTAGTTGTTAGTTTCATCATATTAAGAAAAATACAAAAAGACATCATCGTTTTTAATTTTTTTTTAAAAAAATTTAATTACGTTCACATTTTGGTATGAATGATGGAAAAAAATATGTCAAACTGAATTTTCATTAATAGAAGAAAAGAAAAAGAAATGTCATACTGATAAATAAACAAACGAACAAAAATAGACGACGATATTAGAGAAAAGCATTAAAAAAAATTCTGAAATATATGTTCATTTTTAATGACAGTTAAATAAATTTACTGGTGTTGAATTTCTTAAGTGAAGAGAAAAAAATACAGTTTTATTTTCTTGAAAATTGATTATAAGAAGAAAAAAAGGCGTGAATTTTATTTCATTTTTACTGATAAAATTAAATAAGAGATTGAATGAAAATTTAAAGGGAATATCTGTCTACAGTTTTAGCTATAATCTACAAGACGAATACCATAAATTGTATCTTTCAAAACAACTAAAGTATAAAACGTGTCAAATTCTGAGTGACTGTTCGGGATGTTAGATTCCCAGAACTCGCTTGATAAATGCCTTATCTTGGATTTCACGTTTGCGAGCATAGGCTGATCAATTGACCTTGAGATTTAATTTCCCACCTGGAAAATCTATGACTATGATTGGTTGCTGTGTATTTTAGTATGCTGTTTTTGTGACTGTCCCAAGGACGTTTCTATGATATCTAAATAAATGAGGGTTGTGTGCTTGAGTGCATTGTGATTGCTGGGAGTTGTAGAATATACTTTCTAAGCTTATCAAGACTTCTGTTTTGCAGTTTGGGATCAGTGTAGCCTATCTGGACGCTGGTGCATTGTCTCGTTCACGTTTATCGACTTAGGCGAACTCGTAATAGCTTCAAGCGTACCTAGTGACGAACTTAACAGTGGCCTTATTGACTTATATTTCGCCTGATACAGTCGTTTATATGGAAGCGTGAAAAAAGTAAATGAATGGTAATCCATATGATAATAAAATTGTGCTTATATTTAACTGTAAAATTAACGAATTTTGAATGGTCCTTTAATCTGACTCTAATTAAAAAAAACGATTGAATATGCTTTGAAAGAAATCTTTTATCAAATTTCCAAATATCATTTGTTTGTGCAACAGCAGTAGTAAGAAGTCATATAAGGATTCTGTTGGATGAGGTTATATCGTGCAGTCGTTTACGCAGATATATGGTAAGCGAAATAAACAGTGCACATATGAACTCTAGTAAAAGCAGACAACTTACTTACTTACGCCTGTTACCCCCAATGGAACATAAGCCGCCCACCAGAAGCATTCTCCAACCAACTCTGTCATGGGATTCCCTTTCCAGTTCGGTCCACTTTTTGTTCATTCTTCTCATATCTTTCTCTATTTCTCAGCGTAATGTATTTCTTGGCCTTCCTCTTTTCCTTTTCCCTTGAGGGTTCCATGTGAGGGCTTGTCTTGTGACGCAGTTAGGTGCTTTTCGTAGTGTGTGTACCATCCACTTCCACCATCTCTTCCTGATTTCCTCCTCCACCGCAGTCTGGTTTGTTCTCTCCCACAGTAGATTGTTGCTGATGGTGTCTGGCCAACGAATCCAAAGTATTTTGCGTAAACAAGTGTTAATAAACACTTGTATCTTCTGGATGATGGCTTTCGTCGTTCCCCAAGTTTCTGTTCCATACAGTAGAACTGTCTTCACATTTGTATTGAAAATCCTGATTTTGGTGTTGGTTGGAAGTTGTTTGAAGTTCCAGATATTATTCAACTGTAGAAATGCAGCCCTCGCTTTGCCAATCCGTGCCCTCACATCTGCATCCGATCCACTTTTTTCGTCGATGATGCTGCCCAGATATCTAAAGGTGTTAACGTCCTCCAAGGCATCTCCATCAAGAATGATTTGTTTGGTGCATGTTGTGTTGCATTGGAGAATTTCACTTTTTCCTTTATGTGTTTTGAGACCTACTGCTGCAGAGGCTGTCGCTACACTGGTCGTCTTCTCTTGCATTTGTTGTTGCGTGTGCGACAGAAGAGCCAGGTGATCTGCGAAGTCCAGATCGTCCATCTGCGTCATAGCTGTCCACCGAATACCATGCTTCTCTCAAGACGTCGACGTCTTCATATACCAGTCGATCATCAGGAGAAAGAGGAAGCCACCTTGCCTTATACAAGGCTATATGTAAATAATTAACAAGGTCAAAATACGTTAACTTGAGAAGAATGGATTGAATATTTTGACCAAACGCTGGGACAAGCCAATATAAACTCTACATATTAGTATATACTGCAACTTCAAGTACTTTATGATCTGAAAAAGACTAGTACATTTCTCAATTACCAGAATTCCTTGATGCACTATCATTTCAAGTTAAAATCAAACCAGATTCACTCTATAGTAGTCTCTGAAGAAAGCTGTTCAAAGAGTTATAAATAATTAGCGCATCTTTCCGACATATTCAGCACATTTTCATAATAACTATTGGGATTAATTGACGTGAAAAAGTTAAGAACGACAAATCTTTTTATAAATACATGGTGGCTCATCAGAATGTTTAGAAAATAATGTTTCATCTGATAAATGACATTTTTCCGCAGAATCCACAAGTCAGTTAAAATATAACGAAGGGAAAGTATTATCCAAAACTTTTGCCATTCATAAGACAATCAATATATATATATATATATATATATATATATATATATATATATATATATATTATGAAAATCGGAAAACGTAAAATTGACGTAAACATTCATGAATAAAACGCGTATTTAAGAATAAGTCCTATTCAAACTACGCGTTTCGGGTTGACTGGTGAACTTAGAAGTTTACAAAAGCATTACCAGCGATTATATATAAATATATGTGTCGCAGGAATGCGCATTTCCAACTAAGCGATAGAGAAAATGTTGCTCACTATTAGACATTAAATACCTAAAATCAATCGTTCTTAAAGATTTAGGTATATAATGTGGCGTACTAGAAAGTAAATGCTACTCATTACAACTGGTTCTTAATAGTCCATTGTTGCAGAAAATCATCTTCAATCAACTTTTACATTACGTACACAAATATAATACTGTACTTAAACTATAAGGTTGTGGTAGCCTTTTATTGATTACAACTAAGCGTAAACGCTATTTCTGTACTTCATAAAATGCAAACGTGATTTATGCAGTTTGATCGTTGAATAGAAATCAGGAAATTAAGTGTATTTCACCATCGGTTTTTCGTCATAGCCAAGCGACATTATTCATGAAACATATGTACTTCTATTTTGCTTCACACGCTAGCTAGTTCACAAAAGTCAAAAATAAAAGATAAAATTTCAGCGGTTAGTTTGAAACAACCTAAAAAATGTCATCAGTCAATTTTAATGTGGTAACGACAATCATTGAACAGATATTTCACAAACTTTCATCTTTATCTTCAAATGATACAGGTGTTTTATTACGAAAAGAAAGGCCAACAAACACATTGCGCCGAGAAATAGAGAAAGACATGAGAAGAATGAACAAAACTTGGACAGAACTGGAAAGGGAAGTCCAGGACAGAGTAGGTTGGAGAATAGTGGTAAGCGGCCTATGCTTAATCGGGGGTGACAGGCGTAAGTAAGTAAGTAAATCCAAATCAAGTAGTAGTCTACACTTATCTAAGTGCTTCAAGACCAAAAGTCACTGATTTCATAGACTGTCTTCATATTTTCTTATGGTTGCACAAAGTTTTCAAACAACCAACTACTATATCAGTTAACATCACACACACATTTCAATAGACAATGGCGGTTGAGATTATGTCATCAGTAATGCCTGTCGCAGTCACACCTAAAGTTATCTACTGTACCAGTGTGGCAGATATTATTTGTATGGCGGGGGGGGGCATAAAGAGTTTTATGTAGGATAATTTTGATAAACACGAATTTCAAAAGAGTGGAATCTTTTTCAAACAATTCATTTAGTGTTATGATTTATTACATTGAAAAATTTACACGCAGAGTAGTTTTGCATTTACCAAAGCATTAAACAATAAACCTCATATTTACTTCATTTGTTCATTTTAAATAATGGAATTATTTTAAAAAAATGAAGACGATATCATATTCTAAAGCTGTACAATAGCATTTATAGCTAATTTTTTTACATAGAAGTCTATGGTAAATGGGAGATTTTAACAAAATTCTCGTAGATAGTCAAATCTATTCAACTGAAAAAGAACAATGAACGTGAAGTGACATTATTTTTAAAGTCATTGTTAAGTTGAATGCTTTTATTTTAAATGACTTCAAGCCACAAGTTGACAAATAAGAGATAGAATGTCAACTAAATTATTTAGCTTTATTCACTTGAAATACCTGCTACTTTAAGAGCATTCATTCAGTTCATATTTTACTGAAGAAAATCAATGACAGTTTCAAATAAAAACAAAAATAATGTGACAAGCTCTCAAATATTCATCAATAAATTTATCTATGGAATTATTTAACACTCTCATTATCACACACAAACACACAATTATCCACTCAGTCGCTGGCTTCATTCTCTTGCTATCATTTTTCCCATACCATTTCATATTCTGATGTTGTCTTGTTTTCGATTATCAAAGAAACATCAAACTTGTTTAGGTTCGAAAAAGTAATTATTATTAATCTAAGCACTACTGAATTTTACATTATTTCATTTTTTCAAAATAAAAATATATATATATAAATTCAGTAGTATTTTGCGTGTTTTCATTTATTTTTCTACGAAATGATATTCAGTATAAACTTTTATTATGTTCTCGTACTTAATTTATATTTCCACTGTATTCTTCTTTTTTTCCGCATAATAAAATGTTCGTTGTCAATATTTCATCCTTTTTTTCTTTTTACTTAAGTGTAATGAATATATATTTGCAAAGAATTTACGACTTGAATTCACGCAATGAAGAAACAGTTTGTTTAAGGTGGCAATATCACATTGCTGTTTCTGCGAATACAAATGACTATGATCAATAAAATATTTTTGGACGTTAAAATGAAAAGCTATTTTGTATGCGAACAAGGGAAACGAACAAAATTTTATGAGTCATGATTCTTATGTGAAAAGAAAAAGTCAGGGAAACGATGCGTTTTGATACCTTGAATAGAATCGAGCAAAAGAATGTGCTGTATTTGCATATTTTATTTGGCAAAGTTTGATCACACAACTGCTTGTTTAGACGTTCTAAATTAAATGTGCAATTAGTGCGAATTTGACTTTATATGTTCTGTATACACTGCTTGAGTTCAGTAGCCTGATATATTAAGGGAGGTCAAGTCAAACTCATGATAACTAAGATATTTTATTTCAATGAAACCAGAAAACTGTTGACCAGATTGATTAAGCTCTTTGCTATGTATGTTAAGTAAAACTATGCATCGTGAATTATGATAACAGATGAAATATGGATACATTTGCTGATATTAAAAAACCAAACTAGTTGTTTATTCTTGTACAGGGATTTTAGTTTGTGGAAATCATTAATTGAAAATTCTACAAGAGTAAAAATCATTAGCGTTTAATAAACCCTAGGGAAAACAATTGTTGATCACAAACTTCGCTCCGAATTCGATTTCATTTTCTGTTTCGGTTTAAAAATACACATCATTTGAAGAGTTTCACTCACCTAGTTAAATAATATCACGGATCAGGTAAACCGAAAACGGTGAACGAATAGTTTCCGAATCAGTAGTATGAAAGCAGTATGGTAGATTTTTGTTCTGACGTCCTTATCTCTGTCACTGGAAGGGTTATAGACGTTGAATGCAGAGAAGTCAAATACCAGGAAAAAACCAAATCTATAATTATTCTTGGTTTTCATTGTTGATCAAACAGAAGTTAGTTAGTGATCAAAAAGTCTGTTATATATCGAAAAGTTTTATTTTTTTCTCATTATTCATAAACATGTCTAACAACAGATCCTTTTTTGTGACAAATATTATTCTGACTAAACAAATAGAAACGTGTGCTCTCTATGTTAAAGCTTCAACATACCGGAAATTACTGCTGTTTTAATCATGGTTAGTGTGATAATTCACAATCATAAAGAGAAACTTAATTCGAATGAGCAAACATTTAGTTCTTACATAGGCTAATTTATACCAGAAAATATCTAATTAGATCTTGATTCATACTAACAAATAACATAACAAAGTCTTTGAATTTTTACTGGTTAAATCTTCAAGCATTAACGGATAATTTTCAAAAAACTTTGATGAATTGAAAATTTGCCGAGTAACGTTTATAACACCTATTCATGCATTAAAAAAATTTCAAAGAGAACTGTCATATCCACCAAAACTTATAATATGATCTGTTGAACAACGTCGATTACTCAAAGTAGGTCATTTGGAAATATTCATCACTGAGTAAATTCATGTCGAAATAACCATTTAACACATTGTTTGACACCAAAATTAATGTATAAACTTATGTAATACACATCACTCGATCATGTATGTGAATGCTATTAATTTTGTTTCGAAAAAATAAATATTTAATCAGAATACTAAATGAAATTTAACGCAGTATATTTCATTTCATATTATTACAAGACTTTCAATAAAATAAATACCTGAATGTCATTGACAAATTTATTGACTGTCACCTTTGACCGCTTCATTTGGCATTAACATTAAAAAGGAAAAGTACTTTTTCAGAAAGATGTCTTTATATTTACTAAAAACAACTAGTAAGCACTTAGTATGTTTTTTTCATTTCATAGTTATATGGTTGAATTAAAGCTAAGTGACAGTAAGTCTCTGTTCGTGCTAAAGTTTCATGAACACAGTTGACAGATATTACCTATCGAAACAGTTAAGAAATTTAAGTAAACATCATACTTAAACTAAATCAGCCTACAATAAATGATTAGAAGACGTTGAAAAATTAGGCATATTCTTTTTACAACTAACTATTAGAATCAAATAATTTGTAGTAATAATAAAAATAAAATGATGACTTTCAGCTTACACATATCTAAATGAAGTGAAAACTCGTTCAATTTATCAAGAGCTTGAGATGAAAAATGTTTTTGTAAGGTTCGTCACTAGTCGTAGTCGATAAACGAGAACGAGACAATGAACCAGCATCTAGGTAGGATGCCTTGATACGAGACGGCAAAAGAGAAGTCTTGATATGCGTAGAAATTATATCCTAAAACACCTAGCAATCACAGTGCTATCAAGCACACAAATCGCGTTTATTAATACATCATAGAAACGTCCTTGGTAGAGTCACAAAATAGCACACTAAAATAACACAGTAATCAATCACAACCAAGGATCTTGCTGGTAGGAAATGCGATCCCAAGGTCAGCTGATCTGCCCATGCTCGTAAAACGTGATATCCAAAATAAGAACATTTGTCAAGCTAGTTCTGGGGATCTAACGTCCCCAACAGTTTTTTATCATAATCATCGTTGGTAAATGATTCGTTTCTGTATAAATTAGAACATACTTTACCCATCAAAATGAATTCAAATTTTAACACAAAATGACTACAAGCTCATTCGTTTTGAAAGGAGAAAATCGATAAAACACCTCGAAATATTTTGCAGAATGGTTTAAATGAATAAAATAGTTCGCATAAATGCAAAAAATTGGAAATCATTTCCTTAAATTTACGTAGATAAGCTGTAATTAATTAATGACAATTATTAATTAATGTTTAAAAAATGTTTTTACAAATAAAAATGATTACAAAGATCGTACAAAAAATTATCAACATAGTCTACTTGTTGAAAAAGCTTTCTTTCTTCAAAACTAAGTGACATTTAGTCATTACCCATTACATTGATTTTTGAAAGCGAAACAATTTCTTTCTTGAGGAAAAATCTAAATAAATGTATTGTTAATGATGTTATACTATTTTGGCCTTTTATCTTTGCTAATGGAGTCTGGTGACGGGATACAGAAAGCTGTATTGGCTTTCGTCAACCTGTGTCACTTATGGCATAGGTGAGATATCCATAACCAAAAGATGAATGTATTGCACAGTAGTTCGCTCCGTCCTACTATATGGATGCGAAACATGGCCAGTAAGTGTAAAAGATATTCGTAGTTTACTGGCTTTCTATCATAGGTGTCTCCGAAGCATTGCTCGTTTATCTTGGGACAACCGAGTAAGCAATGCTGTTGTTAGGAAACACGTTCTAGGTGAGGATAGCCGATTTCCGTGGAACGAAACAATAAATCCTTACATAAATAAATTGAAATGAATATGGTCGGCACTACTGATTTGAGTAGTAAATTGAAATTAAGAAACAATGCTTCAGTTGTCATTAGGCGAAAAGTAATTGTATCGTAAATATCAGTATCAGTATGACTGTGTACTGTTATTCATCGTTGTCAATATCATTATATTTTACGAACATTTTGATGACCCTTTTGTTTCAACGATATCATTGTATGGAGCTAAGAAAGTAATTTTCCTATGTAGTAGTTTTCATTTAAAATAAAAGGCTTTTTGAAAACCATCTCATTTTGATTGACTTTCACTGGTAAAATTTTGACTTTTTTGATTATTTTGTAAAAGTCTTTAATCATATCATAAACTATGAAAAATTACCTATAGATACGATTGTACGGTTCCAAAAATTGATAACAGTGGAAATAAACGTTTCCCGCCGACAAGTGTCTATTCTGTTAATTGAATCAATGAAATACTTCCTTCATTGAATATTGAAGATATTTTATTTAAAACTAATTCTGATAAGCAGTGCGCGTCTACAAATCCTGCAGCTCGCAGGATCAATCAAAGTTAGACATTAACACCGTTAGATAGCAGCTCAGTGGTCCGGAGGTTAGGCATTCGTGCGCAAGACCGAAGGTCCTAGGTTCGAATCCTGCGGGGTTCAGGAGTTGTGGATGCGCACTGAGGATGAGTCCCATACTAGGACGAAACGGCCGTCTGGTGCTTCCAGGTTTCTAATGGTCGTCTAACTTTGATAGATTCATGATTTCAAATGTGTAACTGAACAGTCTTTACAACCCCGTAATGCAAATCTAATTCGGCAGAAAACTCCTTGGTAATGTTGGATTTATACATTTAATTATTGACAATAAAATGAAAATGGAATGAATATCTTACCAAAACGAACTGATTTTATGCTGATAAACAAAATCTTTGCTTATGATTACATTGATGTACTTATATTTCAACTTCAAAACTGAAAATGTAACAAATAATGCGCTCCAGTGTTAGAAAAATCAACACAACATACTTTACCTAAACACTTAAAGTTGATTTAGTAGAAAATATTAGGAACATCTGTTACTAAAGCGATTTTATCAGATTTTATAAAATCAGCATTTTATTTCATTACAAAAAAAACGGCATTACTATTGTTTAGAGGTGCGGTGGAGATTTAGGTTCATTGAAAATTATGTACAAAGTAATCATTTTCAATGAATAGCTCTAGAGATATAATCAAGATTTTAATAGTTTCATGTTAACGATCAGAATAATTCATGACGTAACACTTGAATATTATATTTCTATTGAAATTCACTATATTGAAATAAGTTTAGAATATTAAAATCAGTTGATAGATTCACATGTTACACTCGAAAATATTAAAATTAGAAAAGATTATACTATTATTGATATCAACCGCGAAAAGTTAATCCTGCCTCTTGATTTACGCTCCAAACTAGAGGTATCTTATGAATTTAAACAATAAATATCCATTGAAAATGATCAAGATACACCGAGTGTTGAGATTGGTCTTCTCATAATTAACCATTGCGTGTACCGATTCTTTCAAGTTTGTTATGATTCTCAAAATGACTCAATGTAAACTTCTCTTAGAAAACGAATGGTATGACTGTTTTACATGATTATTTGGTTTTTAAAATCTTTGATAAACAAATCTCAATGAACTATGTATGATTCTTGTTTTACACGATTTTTGCAATCAATTGATTGCTTGTTAAAGTCACAATCATTAGCTTTTTTTCTTTGTAAAAATCCCTATACATAACAAATAATTCATTTGAAATCAACACGCAAAATAAATGATTAAATTTTGTAAAACTCTCATTCAGGTATGGAATTTAAACTTTGGTATTTCGATTTCTTTAAATTAGAGTTCGCTTATTTCTCTCGGTTTATATGATTACTTTATTAATTCACTATCGTGTATCATTTCTGTTAGCTGATAAAAATGTTCATTCCAGGTTGAAAACATAAACATTTATATGCGTAAATAAAATTTCACAATAAAATAATGTACACATTCAACATTCACTGTTGCTCGGCTTAAACAAAGTATTAATAGATTCAAAAAAAAGTATGTAATTAAAATGAAATCAAACAGATATTCAGAAAATTTACAAGTTCCACTACGTTATAAACAAAAGGGCTAGTGAAAGGAAGCAATAAATATCGATGAAAAGAATCTTAAATCAATACAGTTGTATATTTTGTGTTAGAGATTACAATCGGTTACATAAGACATAGTATTTTCAATGTATAATGACATGCATTCTGACAATACACTTAATTCCTAGTCAGCTTATATTTTTGTGCTTACAGAATAAATTTTTATTCACGCACTTGGACAATTAACAGAATCGCCTTGATTTCCATAACCTTACAATCGATGATACAATTTAGGAAGCATTCATGATTTCATTTTACAGTTTAGTGTTTATTCATTCTACTCCACATAAATTTAACATAACCAAGGTTTTGATCGAATTGTGAGAAGACCTTTATTGATCTTCCCACTGTTCTATCAAAATTTATAAAAGGGTCAAATTGTTTTAAATTTCTGAAAACAACCAAGGTTGTTCTATTGTTTACAAGAAATGAAATTTTAGTCAACTGAATTCTCGTTGCTAAATCAAACTAATCAATAAAAGAACCAGTTTAAGAGGATTGTTATTTTTGAAATTGATTTGTTTTTATCAGTTTACTTGGAAAAAAATATGCCAAAAACAAAGATCACAATTACTCTTAATTTCAATCAGGGTTTTTTTGATAATTACTTGAGATGGACACCAAAAATTCACTTTTCGTCTTCATTTGAATTTCTTAATTTTAATGTTTAAATAAGTTTACATTGCCCTCCTAATTGGGACTAACATCAGTTGACTGTTGGTTTAAAAACATCTCATTTTATTGGGTTAAAATAAAGTTTTTCAAATAATTCATATAAACAATTACATCTCTTTTCAATGATCAACTTTTTAGAAATGTACCTTGAAGCTTTATGAACTGCACCAAAAAATTTAAGAATGCACGTTACTACTGTCTTTACTAAATATTTCTTTCAATTATCATTGAAATCCTAGATATAATCATAGATTCAAACATTTTTTCTGAAAAACACATGAACCGAGAAATAAGTTTTTTAAAAAAAAGAATGAATAATATATTGTTGGATAAGTCAATCATGCGATAGTAGAATTCTGATTAGATTATTTTTCTCATTTAAGAATTTACAGATAATGTTTTTTTTTACTTTGTTTACTGATAACATGTTAACAAATAGCAGTTTTAAACAATTCTAATCAGCTGAATAAAAATACAGCAATTCATGTATGTTTTTAATATGAATATGATGAAATTCTGGTGAGTATTTAGTAAATGCACTTTTTTAAAAGACTTTCGTCGATTGTTTTTTTACAATAATTGAATTAACGATGTACTGAGAAATTTAAAGAAAAATTTCTATATTTGTAAAAATCCCAATTGATTGAAATTAGGCAACTTTAACATTGTGTTCATCAATCAAATTTTAACTTCATTAAGGAGATGGATGATTACTTCCATACTAAAGCTTAGACAAGACTTTTTGAGTGAAACGAAGTTATTTTGTATAATATACTGATATATTTTTCTTTAGATTTTTAAAATAAACTTTCTTCTCGTATGTATTCAAAAAATGCTTTTTTGAATATAGATTTGTAAAGATCGGGTTACATCATTGATGATTTTCACAACATATCAATTGTGATAGGGTTGAAAACGATGGTGCAAAGTATATTGGTCTTGGTAAATACTGCTCGATATACGTCTAAAGCCTCGCATCACAGCTGGTCACTAGTGATCAAATCGGTAATTTTCGAATGACTGCTAAAATGTTTTATCCCCCATTTTTGTGTATGCTGCTCACAACGTGGCTTATGCTTAGTGTTCTGTGGATATGCAGCGAAGTGTCGCCTAAAAGTTAATACTGAAGCAAAAAGTGTAGGATCTGGATGCACAGAGCAATCAGAGAGTCTTGAAGTCTAGAGGACGTTTGGAAGAAGATAACCGACAACTGACTTGCATTGCATCCGGAAGTTTGGAGAAACGGTGTACATAGAATGTGGCTAGTAAATTATGCCCTCTGCAAATTAAACACAACGCCTTTATGCAATACACAATTACATGCTATTCAAATGTTACAGTATAGATCATCAATCACAGGTGTTTGTGGATAGTTCGTTAAAACAGCTATGTTGTTATTCAGTGCATGAATTCAACATGATATTTCGAAAGAATATTTCCAATAATTTTTCTCTTTCTTCACTTGATAACTTTTAATTATATAGACTTTATTCGTTTCAATGTAAACGGTTGTTCATTTTTATAATTATTTACAATGGTAACCATAAAATATTTGGTTTGTTTGAATATACTACTTTCACGGGCTACTATTCATAGCTACATGTCACTAATTAATGATCAAGTTATTTAGGTTAAGAATAACTATCGGTAACTGATAACTCTTTCGACTGAAAATGTAATGCTCCATGTGTTACTGCAGGCTTAATCTATAAAAATTAGTGTGGACTAGTAATTTTGTCAAAAACTCAACTTTAACCACTAATTATTTTTTTGCAAGAATTTATTCGTATTGATAAGCTTACACAGAGTTGATCTGTTTGATTGTGGATATCACAGGTAATCTGTAAATCCAAATAGGTGCTTTGAGTGGAAATCATTGATCAGATTAAAGATTTCTGCTCGATTGTTGAAATTTATAACACTTATAAATCTCAACTGAAGAAAACCCTCACAATGTTTATTTTTTATCTTTTGGAGTTTCAGTCTCCCTTTTGGATGTAAAAATATTTTTTGTTGGACCTATAGTGATCACTTTCACTCCTCCAACTGTGTCCTGTTTTCTAATGTATCAGTTTGTTTTATTACTCCTCAAGATCACTTGCAGGCTATTCATACTGACAGGTTGGACATTAAGGTTAGCTTTTAGGATAGCGGTAGTAGATTTTGTATAAGACTGGTTATATTTTACTGGATATATGTGTGCAAGTCAAGAACGTTTTATATCTAGTCACTGTGTCATACTTTAAGATTAGGGCTTAAATTAATTTCAAATACAATTACTCTCAACACAACTATATCGAAGAATAATTCGGAATAGAGAAAAGCCTTATTATATATTTAACGGAACAACTCCGGTAACAAAACACTGGGCATGGAATATAAATATTTGACAACCGACCAATTTTTTATATTTGCATACAAACTGAAAACCCCTTTTGAGTCTACGCAATGATTGTGTATATGACAACCAATACAACAATTTACTGTTTTATAAAATTAATAAATAACTTTATTTAGTTAATTGTCATTATCTTTTTTTTGTAAAAATAATTCTTGATGTTGCATTGTACACCCCTGTTCATTACTCACATTCATCAAATTCATGTACATATGTCATTGGATTTCTTTTGTCTTTTTTGCCTTTCATCAATTAGATAGATCTTAAGGCGTAGTATTCAAAACACCCGAAATATACTGTAAGTGATATATATATATATATATATATATATATATATATATATATATATTCTCAAAAATTACAGTACATTGGAAAACTATCAAACCTAAAGATTAGATTCATTTTACAACCAACCTACATATACATAGAAATCTTATCCAAATAATGTTATCATTGAGAAAAGCGTAGATGACAGAAAAAAAACAATTTTACCTAGCAAGGAAACCAAAACAATCATAACGAACAACATACTCAATATAAATTAGTAAGTAGTAAGGCGATATTGACATTGAAACATTTTTTGATTGCATGATAACTAATCAATGTAACGTTTCTTTTTTTAAAAAAAATTTAATTCCTGTCCAAATAGTTGATAGTAATGATAAATATGTATACAGCGCAATGGCAAGAAAGTATTCAGTTGAATTTAAAAAAATATTCTTAGTGTAAAATAACGTTTATATTTTAAAATAAAATTTCTCCATTAGATGTTCTAAAAAAAAAGACGCAGTTTAAATTTTGAATGAATAAAATATCTATGCAACAAAATTTGTGACGAATATTTTGATTTCAATGAATGAAGACAAGATAATCAAGGGACAATATGTGATAGGTTTACGTCGTATAATGTTTGTTTTGTTTTATTGTTGTTGAAAGTTTATTATTGAAACAAGATGAGCCATTATCTTCATTTTGATGAATAAAGCTTTAAATATTCTTCCCAGTTAACTGTTGTAACGAGTAAGAAAGTATAGAAATTTGACTACTAAGTGGAGTATCGATTTTAGAACTATTTCAACATAAAGTTTATTGGTTATATAGTTAAAATTATTTGTTCAATGAAGTATGAATTGTGTTAGTTTTTTTCTATTTCGAAATATGATAAACAAAACATTCAGTTATGTTGTTGAGTTAATAAACATCAACTGAGTTTCATTGTTTATTACAAAAACCAAATTTTGTTTTAGATATGTTCAATAATTCATTGTCTAGGGCATCATTTGTACAGGTCGATTGGATCTAATCTGTTACTAAATCGAATTTGGATCAAATTCATGAGTCTGTCTTATTTTTTTTTATCCATTATGCACTTTTTCTAGCGTATTTATTGGAAAAGATTAACATAGTTTGGGTAAATAAGAAATTAAGCGCATTTTTACACTTCTAAGCACTTCCTTTTATGGTTGACTTCTGAAAGATGTAGGCTAGATTTAATGGTACAAAGAAACCGACCGAATATCGTTTACTATATATCACTCAAATTGTTATATATAAATTGGCTGCAGACAATTCTACCAGTGGGCCTTTAAGAGACAAAAACGAATGTTTATGTATTCGATAGAAAATGTTTGAATTGATAACATTAGATGTGTGACAAGCGTTGACAGGATATAGTTCTTAAAAAATTTATAAATAAATGAACTCATTTGTACTCCAAACTGTAACTCAATTAGTCTGACAATAACTATTGGGGATGTTAGATCCACAGAACTCGCTTGATAAATGCCTTAATTTTGGATTTATTTCGTGGACTGATCAGTTGACCTTGCGATCACATTTCACACCATAAAAATCTTTGGCTGTGATTGGTTACTGTGTTATTTTAGTGTGCGACTTCGTGATTCATCTAAGGACGTCTGTATGGAGTATAAATAAACGAGATTTGTGTGCTTGAATGAGTTGTGTGCTTTCTGGGTGTTTGTAAAATACAATTTCTATGCTAAGTCAATACTTCTTGCTGATACAACTGGGACAATCCGATTACAGTAGCCTACCTGGATGCTGGTTCATTGTTTTGTTCTCATTATTCGACTAAGGTGAACCCGTAATAGTTTTAGCATACCTGGAGACGAGTCTAACAAAAAATTAACAGCTAAATAATTTGAAATTTTTGTTTCTGTTACTTCCATAGTTACTGAACTATCATTCGACAGTATTTTTCACCATTTTTATATAATGGCTTTCATCTACGTTATGTATAAGAGTTCACTTTGAAAATGTATGCGTCAACATTCGTAGTACTGTATTCACCCTATTTATATGGTTATATATCCATCTAGAAATACACTAATTTGTATTCTTTCTTCGGTAGAATAATTTCAGATAATCTTGGATAAAGTTATAATTTATAACTTTTTCCTAACTGATACAATCCAAATACGGTCATTTCTGGAAAAGAGGTAATTGCATCTTCAAAATCTCTTTCCCTACTTTAATTACCTAGTCAACTTATAAACAACTGTACTTTCTTCAGGATCATTAGCATACAACTTAACTTACAGCTTAACTTACTACTGAATTTATATTATTACGTTGTGTACATTTACCATTGTTACTACTAGTAAAATGCTTGTACATTAATTATTGTTTAATTGGTTGTCTGTTTTAAACAAACTAAATAATTTACAAAAACATTCCAGGGATAATTATTCTAGGGTTCTGTATAAAACTAAAGTAAACTAAACAGAGAGTATTTGTTTTTTGCTTACAAAATCTATTTCGTGCTATTTAGTCATTTTAATGTTATTAGTCGTGAAATAAAATACAACCAAAACAGATAGTTTAATTAAGTGTAAAATAAAAAAATTCATTTTTTAGATAAAAAGTCACTGAAAATAACAATGGATTTGATTTTACAAGAAAAAACAATTACTATGGTTGTATTTTAAAAATTCACTTATTTTTTTCTAATCTACATAATTCACTAGAGTATTGTTATGCTCGTTAATTGATATGCTTGAATGCTATTACAAGTTCACATTACTCGGTAAACTAGAGCGAAAACAAATGATCCAGTGACACGATAGGCTACTCTAATCCCAGGATTCCAATGCCCCACTAAGTAGATGATAAAGTTTTGATATGGCGTAAAAAGTGTATTCTACAAGTACCTAGAAAATATGAGGTTCACAAGAACACGAATCGAGTTTATTTATACATGACAGAAACATCCTTAGGAGAGCCACAAAAATAGAGTACTAAAATAATGCATCAACCAATAACAGTCAAGGATTTTCCAAGTGGGAAATGTAATCTCAAGGTCAACTGATCATCCTATGTGCGAAAGCATAAATTACAAAATTAGGACATTTATCAAGTGAGTTCTGGGGATCTAACGTCCCCAACAAGTGTAAAACAAATTGTATACAGTTAGTAGATGATTAATTGTTGTTAGTTGCACTGAAACAGGTAAACATAGTATTACGTAAATTGTTTAGATTTATTCAAATACACCTTCAATCTAATCTTTGCATTAGTTTTCGTACGAAGGAATATCAACATTGTGCTATCTACCAAGCTTCAGAATAACTAAAAAAAGTCCATGAAATCAGATATGTTTTTGAGAAGTGCAAACATCATTGTTATGCTTCATAGCAAATGTCTTTTACTCACTATGAATAATTATGAAACCCTGTAAAATTTATTTTCTACCACTGGTTAACGTAAAAATTTGATTTAAATCATGGAAAAACATTGGCTAAAAAAGTTACAGACTAGGGAAAATTGAATGGCGGTTTAGATTCATCTGCTGTCTCAATAAGTGCGATGAATTTACACAGCTGTAGCAGTTTATGATGATAACTAAAAGTTACCAGTATTCTACTAACTTCTGACTTATCATAATTTCATGGTTAGAAGATCTTTTAATAGTTGATGTTTTAAACCAACATGTTAAAATAATTTCCGTCAAGTAACCAAATATAATGATTTTTTCATCGATTGAAGTCTCATGAGGTAACAAACTGTTAGGTTCGTCACTAGGTACGCTTGAAGCTATTACGAGCGAACGAGACAATTAACCAGAGTCCACGTAGGCTACCTTAATACCCAAACTGCAAAAGAGAAGTCTTGAAAGTATATTCTACAACACCCAGCAAGCACAATACAATCAAGCACACAAATCTCGTTTATTTGTACACCATAGAAACGTCCTTGGGACAGTCACAAAAATAGCACACTAAAATACACAGCAGCCAATCACAGCCATGAATCTTCCTGGTGGGAAATGCGATCTCAATGTCAACATGTTCGCAAACGTGAAATCCAAGATAAGGCATTTATCAAGGGAGTTCTCGGGGTCTAACATTCCCAACACAAGCAAGTAATTTGATTGCGCATCAATTTGTTATTCTTTTTTTCCAATAAATGCTTTAACCACACCAAGGCTAAATGGATATTGCAGAAACACTGAGAAAAGCATCTAAATTAAATTCTATTTGACCTTATTACATGAAAGGATAAACCTATAAATCATTATGATGAAATTTTGGTCGATCGCATATCCAAAGCAAAGCTTGAATCAAACAACAATCACAACATGGGTGGTGTCTGATATCTTTTTGTATAGTTGAATAAATTTGTATGAACAAATTTATTGATTTTTCGCAGAAGAATAAACGGTAATCAACAGTCAAATATATACATATCAGTTAAATATACTTCACACTAGAATAATTTCGATAATTAAAATTTGTCAGAAAAACTGGTCACTTAAACAGAACATTTGGTTAATAAAATAAGATTATGAAATCTATTTGAATTTTATGATTTGATCTTGTTAAGTCTTGTAAAAAATCACTTGTAGCATCAATTTCTAACGTTTGAAACCTCTTAAAGAAAAATATTGTTTCTGCATAGATTCACTTTCAGATACTGTTCTTCTAAGTTTTCATAGCTCACTTCATTTTGATTTATTATGAAGGTATAAGTTGATTCTATACAAAGATTCACGCTTATCGACTAATTTGTTTTTGTATTTTAAATTGCGGAATCATTTTCTCGAGTTTCCGAATTCACCTTAAATTTATCTCATTACATTTTAGTTAGAAATATGTATTTGAATAGAGAAATAAGAAGACATATTTTGTGAGATAGTACCATTTCGTGCTTTCTCGTCAGTCACATACAAGCAACATGTTATTTGTGTAAATAAAGTTTTGAAGATAAGGTCAAAATTTCTTATTTAGCATGACATTCACTCACTAGAACCATGGTAAACAAAGGTCAACATACAGTTGTTTTTGAACACATAAAGTTGGACTTTTACGACCAATCAAGATAGCTTCAAGTAGTTTTAGTGTGTGTGGGTTTTGATTACATGTCAAAACTCTAAAGGCTGATTTTGGATCAATTTGATGACCACTCATCATTAGATGTTTTGCAATGGACGAGGCTGGGTTTCTTGATCGATTTTGAAATGATGGGCTAGGTTGATTAATCATGGATTTGATTAACGAGATTGACGAGAAAGCACGAAATGGTACTATCTCACAAAATATGTCTTCTTATTTCTCTATTCAAATTTATCAAAGGGAACCACTGTTTAGAAATATGTATATCAAGTTTTTACTCGTGTCTAAAAGATTGAGCGAAAAGCTCTGCATCAAATTCTAAGTTATTTAGTATCTACAAAGATTATGATCAGATATGATATCCAGTTAGTGGTATTAAAAATAATCAGGACATCTTAACTGTTTAAGATGTCTTTTTTCACGAAACCGCCAAATGACCATAGTTCAAAACAAGATGAAAATGTCATGGTCACAATATAATATTTTAATGAAAATATTATATAAACTCATTAGTTATTTGATCGATAACATATTTCACTCTAATAATTGACTGAGACAATAGATATATAAACTTTCCAAAAAGTACTGATAATGTGTACTCTATTCACCAGCCTTATTTACACGTTTACACATTTACATTCAGACATTATCAACCATTATTTAATTACATGGACGGTTTATCATTAGTTGCTGCCTATAGTGGTTAGTAAGGACAGATTTTTGACGAGATACATTACTGGTTTGAATCCAAATTAACTGCTTGAAAAGTAACACATAAATCTTCTGTTTGATATTTTGGAAATGAAATCGTAAAAAATCTTCCTAAACACACTTTAATGATACATTGTTTCCAGTCTTATAAGTGGGTGACATTTTAAACGAAGCTTAAGCACATGATTGATTGAAAAAAATAATTAAATCATTCTTTTTTCTCCCATGAATTTCCACCACTCAGTTGAGACAAATTAACTGGAAGTTTGTTGGAAGTATCTGTTCACACGTTCTGGGGGATATTTTATCACTCTTCAACAGCGAAAATTACAAATCTATATCAGTCAGTGATGAAGCACATGAATTAACGAAGCATTCAATAGAAAATGTTTACATTAAGAATTAGCCTGAAGGTTATAAGTTATTAGGAATTCATTGAATTTTCCAATTATTTCAACTTTTTTATGAATAATGATTAGAAAATTGTTTGATCAAACAGCTGAAGCATGATGTAACCATTAACTTTTGTTGTGAATGGAATTTTGAATTAATCTCGTTTAAACGTATACTTCCCTGAGCTTCTTTCATGTCTACTTAAATTGAGTTAGGTTGATAATGCTAATAGTTAGGCGTAATTTAAGCTCAAAATTATGCTCTGTGTAAAAATATTTTTATTTCATCTTAATATAATCTAACGTTCACAAAAGGTCAGTTGATCTGCTGTTTCTGAAATCAGTGATCCACCTAAAGAAACGAGCCGACAAACCTTTTTTCATAACATTTTAATTGAACAGAACAGTTCTCTGCTACACTGTTAAAACAACTTAACTTATCAGACATAATGAATAAAAGCGATTAAAACAGTTACTAAAACTTGATATCAGAATATCGAAAATCCACTGCGATTTAACTTTCTCGATTGGACAATATATCAACAAACGAAAGAAATTCAGATTTATACAATCTGTTAACTATCATGTTACATTTTTCGATATATAATATTACATAGATATACTTTTCATCGATTATATTGATTAACAGATAAAAATGAAGTGTGTTTGATATTCTCAACTTATAGAAATAATTTATCAACTTAAACCTTGTTACATTGTGCAGATATAAATTAAATTCAAGTTTAAAGTTTCGTTCAACTTGGTTATTAATGGTTATTTTACGTCTTATTGTTTGATAATCCACTTCAGAATTTCTTAAAACACTACTGTTTCACTGACATGTTAAGCCTATCATATCAATGAACGAAAAGGTAATATATCAGTAAACTATTGATTCTAGTTTAGTAAGTAAAAAAGATATTTTGTGAATACCGACTTTTTAAGTCATGTTAGATGATCGATCGTTTAACACGACGCAAGAATTCAAAAAATCATGTGTTCAACAAATAGACTTGCCAGTTAACTCTAGAATTATTCTACAATAACAATAACAAACTTCAGTGGATTCAATTTACCTAATCATTTAACAAAAAAAACTATTTATAAGTTTCATCCCACTGTGTAAATGACAAAAACAAAGTAATGATGTTTTTGTGATGAACATTTATAAAGTCTAATCTATGTAACTAACTGTCATTGAGGTATCAGTCGACATTAAATATGTAAAGACACTAGTGGATTTTAAATTCTATATTTGCATTAACAACATAGTCAATAATAAAAAGGACTTATTCAATATCATTAGAAAAAAATATAATGTCCAGTACAATAAGAGTCAAGGAAAAGCAGTAGTAACGTAACTAATATAAAATATTATCATCTGTCATTATTTCAAACAAAGTTAATATTTTAATATTTATTCAACTACACATCATTCATTGCTGTCAATCATCAATCTAACTTTTCTAATCAGACAAAATAATACACAAAGTGTTATTTCTATTAAAACAAAATATTCGAATTCTATTCAACATTTATTTAAATCACAAGATGTAATCATTGAATACCAGTCAATCTTACTTTTGTTGTGATTTTATCATAACCAGTAGATAATTGTACTTTTTCAGTTATATTGTACATTTATAAATAAATAAATAATGAACTGATATATTGAACATTGAACAATGGCTAATGTTATCCATTCATTATGTACTTGTATTTTTTAGAATACAAAACTTTGAAAGAAACATTTGCCAGGAGAAAATTTTTAAAAGTCTAATAAAGTAACATCCCAGCTTCTTCAACACTGATTGAATTCAATCAATCTTGATTATAATTCTTATCATCATAACAAGTGATCGAACAGAGCTTCATGCGATACACATCTTTGCATGTTGAAAAATAATCAGTGAGCTTTTGATTTCTTCATCATTGACAAAACAGATGCATAATCTGAGATGTGAACTTCAAGATGCACCCAACGGCGTAATCATTTAATCAATAAAGTTTGTAATAGAATAGGCATAGTTTTTTATATTTCCAATGAAACATAAATAACTATACTTTGGAAAAAAATTAATGGAAACAGCTGGAGAGGTGCCCGTGAGTGACAAATTTAATTTATTTCACTTCTAATTAGGTTTTCCTATATACAGGCTTCTTTAAGCATATTTTAAACACTTTGGCTTTTAATTTTGCCTGATTCAAATGTCAAGCACTTGTTTAAATAATGATCAACATTTATTTACCAGAAACACAAATTAGTATAAATGTCAGCATTTACAAATGTGATCATAACCAATCGTCAGGAGTAGCAGTATGCTGTCATTGACTAAACTCATTATTATATCAACTGGAACACCAACAAAATCAACTTTTTTATAATTAAATATTTCTTGTACTATTATTAATAAATACTGTTTGATAACATTTTGGAAAAAAGAATCACGAAATTGTGTTCATACATGTCAAAATTAAATGTTGAACATTTTATTGGATGTTACGAAATAGCTTACAAAAAGTAATTCCACGGAACATTCTTTACTTACTTACTTATTTTAGCTCGTTTCCCTCAGTGGAGCATAGGCCGCTGACTAAGTTACTCTGGGCCTCCGTTTCCAGTTCAGTTCAACTGTTTTTCGTTCTTCTCATGTTTGTCTCCATTTCTCGGCGTAATGTTTTCTTTAGTCTTCTCCTCCCCATCTTGTCTTGAGGGTTCAAGTGAGGGCTTGTCCTGTAACGCAGTTATATTATTTACACAGTATGTGTCCTATCCCACAGTAGATTGTCGCTGATAGTTTCTGGCCAACGGATCTGAAGCATTAGGCCAGAAAAGATAATTCAAACAGATCAGACTAATAGTTTGTCTCCTTAATTCAGGTTTCAACTCCTCATCAATTTGTAGTGATGGTCAAAGTCTCAACATCTGCTGTCATGTGTACTTTAAACTACTATCTTCAAAGGTAAAACTCCTACTTGCTTGTATTTCATGAAATATGGAATTATAAAACTACAATGATCGCTTAGTTCATAAAAATGCTACACACTCGTATTCACGATTTCCCATGCATTATTTTATACGCTAGCAGTGTGATAGGTTAAAATAAGGTTGAAAGCGATCGGCACAGAATGTAGTATCGGTCTTTCATAATTTCTTGCATGATCAACCTTTTATGAATAATAAGCAGCCCTTTAATTATACTGTTGTGTTCTTCCTAGTCATACTTTATATTTATGTTTGTTCAACAAATTATACATTGTCCTTTTATTTATAACTAAGTACTCTCATCAATGAAATTCTCTGATGATAAATCACTAGCTCTTAATAAAACAATTGATTTCTATCTTCCCAATCATCAAAGAATTTATGACCATGTTGCTGTTTAGACACTTAAAAGAATGATAATTTCTTATGCTCCACATCAGTAAACGAAGTCATGACATTAATGTGAGATTTTACACTTTATTATTCTTTACTCATTAAAATTCTAACAATTTATATTATTCGCATCCCTCCTCATTAATAAATTTAAAGTCGATTGTAATTATATCTAATATATTCTTGTTGAACTGCAGTCAAACTTTTATTTTTCAATTAGATTTATGGAGATTATTATTTCTACACATTTGAAATCATCGATCATTCATTGTTAGATCACCATTAGAAACCTGGAAGCACTGGAAAGCCGTTTCATCCTGGTATGGGACTCATCAGCAGTGCGCATCCACGATTCCTGCACCTCGCACAATTCGAACCCGGGACCTCCGGTCTTGCTCGCGAACGCCTAACCTCTGGACCACTTGGCCGGCATCCGACGGTGTTAATGTCTAACTCCGATTGATCTAGGGATTTTGAGCGAACTCACCCATTTGTCTTTGGTAGTTACTACATACACCTGACAAGATTAAACTCTACTGGTCACGTATTTTATTTCTTTACTAAATATAATTAAGACAAGAGTTAAGTTTAATTTCACATATGAATGGTGATATGAATGCAATTAATGACAGTCATTGTATAATTTTCCGATATCAAGTAAAATAAGTCATATTCAAGAAAAAAAATTACCGAAAAACTTTCTTCATAAACTCATAATAAGAGTGAAAGTGTTATTTGTAAGCTTGATTAATTCTACGGAGATATGCGTTATGCTTTACTGGTTCGATATTTTAAAAATTTATATATATATATATATATATATACATATATATATATATATATATTATGCAACTTGTAAAAACCTTTTTCTCAACTTGATATAATTAACTGTACTATTCGTTCGTATAAAACAATGTAGAAACATATACTAATTGTTAGTCGTTTGGAATTTCAAGCATTTTAACTTAAATGATACCTATAAGACGTGGTTTCTTATTTTTATCAAAAAATGTTCTGATTCATTCATTCTTACATTCATGATGCTTCATTGATCTAATGTCATAATGACTGTGAAATAAATGAATATTTCTAACTGCACACTGATAAATTTTGCTAAAAAATTTTATGCTCGTCAGTAGGTATGCTTGAAGCTGTTACAGGTTCAACTTAGTCGATAAACGGTGACGAGACAGTGAACCAGCATCCAGGTAGGCTACCTTGACCCGTTGACCCAAAGGAACTAACGAGAAATCTTGATATAGCGTAGAAAGTATATTCTACAAACACCCAGAAAACACAATCATCTCAAGCACACAAATCGAGTTTATTTATACCTAGTAGGAACATCCTTGGGAGAGTTACAATAATAGCGTACTAAAAGAACAATCACAGCCACTGCTTTTCCTGGTGGGAAATGTGATCGATACAGTAGATTATTCAATTAATTGTCTTACAAAATAAAATTTTTATTTCATTTCATTGCGTGGCTGTTCTGTTGGGGGCTTTGAAAACTGAACTGAGCAGATAAAATCAGATTATAAATCCAATTTAGAATTTTCTCGTTTTACGACGTGTACGATGATTTTGGACTATTTTGTCGAAACAGATCACAGAAGCCTCCAGAAACTCACAAGAAGCCGATGCACTTCCATCCAGTAACAGATCAATACGATTTCTAGGAAGTTGATGTGACATAAAGTGAATGGATTACGATTCCGATGATGTTTTCACTGTACACTAAAAACCATAAAAACATATGTTTTCTGTGTATATTTTGACAATTACTGAAGTAAAATGTTCTTCTGTTTTTTCTTCCAGCTTTTGATTTGCGACTTGGGACGCCATTCTACTTTTCCCATCGTTAAAGGTTATATTGTGTAATGGCTGTTCATGTAGTATATATATATATATACATATATATATATATATATATATATATATATATATACATCATTTCAACGTCAGCATGTTTTCTAAAGTTTATTTACTTGTCATTACTAATTAAATGGAAAATTTTAGGATGATAAAAACATATAAATAGTTTTATTTAAAATGTGAACACCAAATGTTCACTACCAACGTGAATATTTCAGCAAAACCAATGTCTTTGTGTTGCGTTTTCATATACTTTTTGTATTTCCACAAAATAAAGATGGTGAATTGCGTTATATATGTATTTTTTAAAATTAATTATAATGTTCATTAGGTCTCATCCTATGCTTGATATTCTACTGAAAGTAGATTCATCCAAGTTCACTGAAATTTTTGAAGATTGATCACGATGGGAAATTGATTTTTTACAGTGATAAATGATTTGCAATTATTTCAACATCTCATTATTTTTCGCTTAGATTATTATTATTATTATTTGGAAATGTAACCTTATGCATCACAAAACTACTATCATGTTCTAGATCTCTGAAGAAGGAGAAGAAATGCAAGCATTATCATGATATAATATTATTCTTTTAACTACAAATACATAAAATAAAATACACGTACGAAGCAAGGTACCAAATGAACCAACTATGACAAAACCATAAAAAGTGTGTCCAATAAGTGAAGTTTGTCATGGACTGAATTCATACGAACTAAACGCCTTAGAATAGACCAATCGATCAGTTTGCATTGATTTGTACTATTTGGTTGTCGCAAATAAAATTAATTAGCTTTTTGTTATATAATCAAATAATGATTGTAAATTATCATACATAACACCATAAATAACTAAGATAGAACATTTATTTTTAATAAGAAACGTCATATTTCATAAGAAAAAAATCATCTAAAGCACTAATCTTCATGCATAAAGTCAGAGCACAAATAATAGTTTGAATTTTAACATTTTGAAATACAAAACGAGTATTACATAACATGCATAAATTTGATATTGCTCATTATCTAGTCAAAGAAAATCTTTTGAATTATCCCTGATCTGTATTCACTTAGCTTCATTGAATAATATTTCTCTAGTTGTAGTGGTCGTTAGAAACGAATGTACTTATCTGAATAAAGTGCTTTAATGACTGATGTTGGAATACTTGGATAGTTGAAGTGAATAAAATCAGTTTTGTTCAAGTTTTAAAAGATTTATAAATGGAAAACAAATTTGTAACACAGCAATAGACTTTATTACACTATTTTTTGTCACCAAAATTATTTATTAAAAGAGCAATAATAACGCTAAGTGCATCATTCATCAAGAAATCGTTTGTAACAATAGACATTTGATCTTTGAACCTAAAATATTTCGTAATTATCAGTATGAGTTTTGAATAGTTGAGTAACAGAAACATTTAGTTTTTGTTACGGATATATTTTAAATTAACTGAGGAGAGCTTTCAATTTCTTTTCAGTTATCTAAAGATTTTGATAGAACAATGAGAAGACGGTGTTGATCTAAAAAAATGTGATGTATGTAAGCGATACCTTTCGTACAATCTGGTCACACATATACTTGTCAAGGCAATTAATAAAAGATTAATTAAATCGAAGTTTAAATAGATATTAGGTGATAATTGTAAACTAAGGAGATAGAAAATTAACATAATATAGAAAGGGTGTGAAATCGTCGCATTATTTAATCAACCTTTAATGAATTTCACATGAAATGCCTTGACAAGTATATGTGTGACCAGATTGTTAGGAATTTATAGCGCGAATATGTCACATTTTTCAGATCAACAGCGTCTTCTCAATGTTCTATCAAAACTTATAAGAAGGACTAACTTTTAGATATCTGAAGATTGCGAATATCATTCCTGTCTTGGCAAATAAAATCAGTTTTTAAGAATAGTACAGGTTCTGTATTCAGGTGAACAGAATATGCATTTAATTCGTAAAATACATTTTCACATTTATCAACACTTTCAACTTTGTCAGGAAAGTGATCAACTTCGTAGAAAGGCAAGAATCAAATTACTTAAAAGAATCAACTTGCAAACAGTGAGTTCACTTTGATAGATTAACAAGTGAATTTTTATTTCTATGAAAGGAGAAATAAATGGACATTATAGTTTAAATGTCTAAAAAAAATTTCTTTATGATCATTACATTAGTCACATTATGATCAGAACACTAGGTACAATGATTTTCCTAATTTATCCACGTTTCAATAAAGAGAGTATCCTAATCATTATTCACTATTTCACCTAAACACTGGTTTCATAGATTATAAAAACGTTCCCATTATTGTGTTTTGTAATAACGTAATATGCAAATGTACAAATGTACAAGTGAAACCTTTACTTTTAACCTTCTGTCCGCTTTTACTAAATAATATTTCTTTCTATAGCTATAGCAAAATAACAATTGTGAATTTACGGTTAAAGTGTTGCGGATGTTAGATCCCCAGAACTCGCTTGATAACTATCTTTATTTTGGATTTATTTCATGGACTGATCAGCTGATCTTGAGATTTCATTTCCCACCAGGAAACACCTTGGCTATGATTAGTTACTGTGTCATTTTAGCGTGCTATTCTTGTGACTCTCCCAACGACGTCTCCATAGAGTATAAATAAAGCGATTTATGTACTTGCTGGATGTTTGTAGAATACACTTTCTAGGTAATATCAAGACTTCTTGCTGGTACACTTGGGACAATCGGATCACAGTAACCTATCTGGTTCATTGTTTTATTCTCGTTATTCGACTAAGGTGAGCCCGTAATAGTTTTAAGCATACCTAAAGACGAGTATAACATAAAGTATCTGTGAAACTGTGTACAATGATTTAAGCTAAAACGTCTACTGAGATAATTGAATGAAATCGAAAATAATTTGATAGATTCTTGATTTGTTCCCAACTTCAAAAAAAACAGTTACTTATTGGAATGGATTATGTGAAAGAAAATGATCTACTTTACCAACCAAATACATCGTACTCCTTGTAAACTGAATTAATTATTCAGGTAACAAGAATAAAACTTGAATCTGAAAAATTGCTTGAAACAAATCAATAATTCTTTACAAACTTCTTTAATTTTCCAGATTCCTTAAATAAAACATTTTTACACCAAAACTCAAAAAGCTTGCATTATTTCAGTATATACAATCACAATTCCTTTCGAATTAAATTAATCTATATAAAGTCTTACTTTGTGCTGAACATTTTTTGGTTTTTATTGGAATAAAGAAACATGTCTATTCACTGAAATGTTCTCATCTCACTATTGTTCTTTAGACTTACTCAGCATGAACAGTAAAACAGGTATGTGTGAAGAAAATAGTTACATGCTAGTCACATACTGCTCATTTTCTATCATTCAAGGCTGTTAGTAGTAGAAATAGTTTGAAGAACATACTGGCTACATTTCAGTAAACAAGACCTTATTCCATAACAATATTTAATTAGTATTGAGTAATTCAATTTTAATGAACAGATCAATGGGTTATTTTTTCATTTGCAGTCAGCTATTAAAATAAATAGCTTCAAAAAGACTCAAGCAACAGTGTATATAGACAGTTTCACTAAGGAGTTCGAGAAATTAACCACGTTATCGAATATCTAACTAAAAAAATCATACTTAATATAGTTCAAATTGATTTCAAAGTAATGACAGTGTTTTAACTTAAATCATTTAAAAAAATAGTGACTTGTCTTCTAAGAATTAATTCACTATAATTGCATCCATATGCTATTTTTGCTGTGACAAAAATCATGCTGTTCCTATACGATAGTCGACTGTAGAAATTCAACGTTATTTGTAATCCCATTCGATAATCTCGGTGTTTATAAGATAACAATTTTATGATTTATAAACTATTTTTGGTACGTAAACATGAAAAGCTGACATTCAAATGATTAAATGTTCAATGTATGTCCGGGCCATGTATTACTTTTTTTTCTGAAATTATCTATTCGATAAATAATTGCCGATGCTACTAATCTCTTGTATTAAATTACCTATATGTAAAATATGAGTTGTGTTTTAATATTTAGTTACTAAAACGTAAAATGCTCTTAGACTTGTTATTGAGCAATACACAACTAATCATCCAATGCAGTTTAAGCTGTTATTAAAATAATCTAATCTGTAATTTTTTGACTGGAAGACTAACTTTTGTTCACAGCCACATGCATAAACGATCAAGAAACTACAATCAAATACTTGGATTCAAATTAATATACACGAGTAATTGTGTAAGCTTTGAATTTATCTAACGATTTACTATTCATTTACGTCCGTAAATTTAAACTAGTACATTCTAAGCTAATTTCGACTCTTTATTCGTGTATGACAAATTCATCATCATTCACCATCAGTGCTCTACTACTCTCGTTTGATAAGGCTACAAAAGTTTGAATGTAGACTTGTCATTGCAGTTATATTAGTTTTCATTCACTCTCAGAACAATTTTCTCATACTCCCCTTATTCCCAAAAAAATAATTTTTCCATACTTAAAAATGGATATCCATAAAAGTAATTTCGTAAGATATTATGAATTATTTGGATATTTCATAAAAGTAGGTCATGTTAAAAACTAAATAACTTTACTTATTTTCCTGTATAATACATTAAATTTAACTGCTGTTTAATAAATATTATTAGTTAGCAAAGTAAATAATTTCTAGTTTAATTTGTTACGTTGATTAATGATGAACTTTGATAGTGAGATGATTCATTCACATTATAGAAATCAATTCGAAAAAAAAAGTGTATTTATTTGATATAATTCTGCTAGAGATTATGTTTCAAGATATGAACTGTGAAATATGCTTTACTATGCTAAATAAGAAATCGTCCATGACTCACAAGACATACTATTTCGTCTCATGGTTAGTAGATTTTCAAAAACATTTTTATCATGTTGACTGATGATCTAACTACCCAGGTTGGTTTATTTTAAAATTATTACGTTCCAAAAAGAATTTTAACTGCTTTGTTGCATGAAATTTCTATTAACATCAATTAGCTGATATTAACTGTTTACATAGGAAATAACGAAGAGTGTTTGCCACGTCATGACGCTTATATAAACGACAGAAAACAGGTCATATCTCTATGTTAGGTCTATCACTAGAACGGCTAATACACAATACCGCCTTCAGCACAAGGATCTACCCCTTAGGTCACAAATTAAAGCTGGAAGAAAATAGACGAAACCTTTCTTCTGGTTAGTGCTAAGATGTCAACAGTACGTATATGTATTTAAAGTTTTTCGTACAGAGTGAAAACAGCTTGAAAATCATTCAGTCTGTTATTGGCGCCGTTACATCATCGTTCAATCACTTTATGCCACATTGGCATTCTATAAATTCTATCGATCTGTGATTGGATGGAAGTCCTTCAACTTCTTGAGAGTTTCTGGAGGCTTCTGTGAGCCGTCCCATTCTTTAAAATTTCAGTTTAGGCACACCTTTTATTATTTCATGCATGATTTAAGATTAATGAATATTTAGAAAAAGGGTTACGTGTTTCTTTGAGGACCACGTGTTCTACTTTACTTTTTCCTCTTGCTTTCTATCTAGCGTTCAGCAAACGTTCTTATTGGGTGCCATCAAGAGTTAGTACGACTAACGTCTTTTATTCGGGTGCTAAAAACAATAGAAAATTAGTCGAAAATATTAATGAACTAAAAAACGAACGTGGTATATTTAAATTTTTCTACCTAATGGGATTTATTGATGGATATGCAATCTACTTTGACGTTTAAATCATACAGATGCTCGTCGACAAATCTGTCGAGTCTCTAATGCAAACATTTTCTTGAAGTGGCAAATAAACACTGAAACGCAAAGTCATGTCGTTATTTTCAATTGTAATAAAGTTAGTTAGAAGGCATTTCAATTAGTTAAACAACTTGATTTTTAGACTTGAGAGATATGGCAGAAAAATATTTGGTAAGATTAATAAATAGTTATCTAATTCGACAGAAAATCAAAATACTGAATTTAATCCAAGGAGTATGGCGAAAAAAAATATTGACATGCAATACTTCCATAAATTACATGTTTCAAGTGTGAATTATGTGACAGACAAACATTACGTGAATAGACTTTATGAATGAAATTTTTCAATAACAATAAAATGGATAAGTACTAAAAATTTGATTTTTATTTCTTGAAATATTTATTAACACAAGAGAAATACGTACATAGTATGTGTAGCTTCATTTCAATCCAGTAAAATGTGTCAATTAATTCACACAAATAAGAAAATTCAGTTTGCAAACAAAAAAATTAACTAAGTAAAGCAAAGAATAATTGTTATATTTTAATGCCAGTTTGCACAGAATCCTACATACAGTGTCAGTAGAGAAAGACAAATTGTTCCAAATGAACAAAAAATCACTAAAGTCTGATAAGTAAATAAGAAAGTCTGATGGAGAAATGGGAAAAAATAATCTAAGCTGAAAATTTAACTATTTTTTTTGCTCATAGAAAGAATACAATGAAACTATGGATGAGACGATTAGAATCAAAATTTGTGACTTTTAATCAAATGCTTAGAGGTTAACAAAAAAAAAAAGAACTATTAATCTCAACCAAACATGCATTGTGATGAACAGATTTATAGGATGAAAATTTATTCAGTGCTTGCAATGCTTTACAAAGATAAGATAATGTCTACTGTTTTAGTATAAAGTAAACACGATACAAAAAGCACTTATTTGTTGTGGGCAAGAATTTCTTTGAAACATTATTCAATAAAGATTCTTTTATCAAAGTTCACACATCCTAATATTTACAGAATGAACAACATACATCTTTGGGTTATTTAGCTTTGGACTGTCATATTCAATAATGATTGAATGATGTGATCTTACTGTTATTTTGCCACCAACATTCAATATATTTATAAGCAACACTACTAAAACACATCACCTGGTAATACTTAGGTTTAAAATTATATAAGCGTTTCAGAAAGCACTCAAAAACATTTACTTTTCAATTTCTGTTAAATCAATCACCAATAAGGAATAGGAACATTTCATATTTAATATTGCATCGTTCAAGAGGGTGAGAAATTATTGGGGATGTTAGATCCCCAGAACTCGCATGATATATGCCTTAATTTTGGATTGATTTCGTGGACTGATCAGTCGACCTTGAGATCACGTTTCCCACCAGGAAAAGCCTTGACTGTGATTGGTTACTGTGTTATTTTAGTGTGCTATTTTTGTGACTCTTCCAAGGACTTCTCTATAGAGTATAAATAAACGCAATTTTAATGCTTAGATTGATTGTGTGCCGGCTGGGTGTTTGTAGAATACACTTGCTATGCTATATCAAGATTTTTCGTTAGTTTCTTTGGGTCAACGGATCAGATTAACCTACTCAGACACTGGTTCATTGTCTCGACTAAGGTGAACCCGTAATAGTTTCAAGCATACCTAGTGACGAGCATAATAGAAATGTACTATCTTTCGGTTGATACATTTTCTACATTATGAATAGAAAAATAAAGTGTTTTGTACATGCACCTGATTGAAATATTTCATGGATGATTAAAAAATAGGCAGCGTTTCAGAAAAAATTGTCTACTTGATTCATTGAAAGTGATCATTTTTTTGGTAGAAAAGTAATAAACTGATTTTTATTTTCTGTATGAACGTAGATTAATCTATTTGAGTTCGTGCTTAATGAATTTCACTTGCATGTTAATGCATATCATATATATATATATATATATATCATCTTCGACAAAAATTTTATATCATCATAAGCAATAAAATAACAAAATCTATTTCAGATTATTTCTATTGCAATAAGATCAAAATTCAGTTTTCTTAGACATAGAAATAATAACAAATGATTAAAATTCATATTTTATCTATTTTGTGTTCAATAATTCATTTCGGACAAATAATTCATGTATTAGTGTTGCATAACAATGTACTATAATTAAAGATACATAATTGCCGTTTCAACTATGCAATAATAGCGAAATAAAGCTGTTTCATGAAGACGAATAAGTTTTAAAAGGATTGTGTTAGGTTCGTCACTAGGTAAGCTTGAAGCTATTACGAGTTCACCTTAGTCAATAAACGCGAACCAGACAATACACCAGCCTCCAAGTTGGCTACCTTGATCCGAAAACGACCAAACAGAAGTCTTGATAAGCGTAGTAAGTATATTCTAAAACACCCAGCAAGCACAATGCAATCAAGCATACAACTCTCGTTTATTTATATAACATAGAAACGTCCTTGGGACAGTCGCAAAAATAGCTCACTAAAATACACAGCAGCCAATCACAGCCAAGGATTTTCCTGGTGTGAAATGAAATCTCAAGGTCAACCGATCAGCCCATGCTCGCAATCGTGAAATCCAAGATAAGACCTTTGTCAAGTGAGTTCTGGGTATCTAACGTCCGCAACAGATTGTTAACTTCATGTGTCAATTAAGAGCATCCAGTATTCAAACTCACTGATTACTACTAGCAGATTAAAATAAATGTTTGAAAAATGTTGAGTTTATGGAAAGTTACTACTCATTAAGATGTTTCCTCATTACCTTTTTTCTCAAATACTTTTGAATTGTTACAAAGTTGGTAAATTATGACAAAATAAATTTTTGTTGAATTTTCAATAAGAATAAATTGTCACTATCATTGAGATGAGAACTTTTTTCAACTGTTCCCTAGAAATTAAGGTTTCTTCGACTGACCTCAGATATGAGACGGGAATAATTTTTCAAAATAAGCTAAAATACATAATCCGATCAACCTAGACAATAATATTATGTTCATTAGTAAGCGACCTTCAGAATGATAAATGCGATTCTTGTAAGGAGTTGTGAATAAATTCAGTCGTATCGAGTGTGATGCTGAAATACTCTAATGATGCCGAATGTTTGTTACTCTATATTACTAAATGATTGAGGCTAAAAAGAAAGGTAAATAGGAATTTATAGAGCCTAGGACAGCAAAAACAATGTTGTTTAGTGCTTTCTAGTTCATAGTCGTTTTTATGATGTGAAAGGATCAATCTTGAAGTATAAACCAAATCGTCTGTACTAAGAACTAGACACTTAATTGTAGTAGTATCTAAATCGAAGACTTGAAAATCGTCGAATGAACAACATGCACTAGCACTAAAGGCAGTATGATATGCCTTTAAAAAACTAAACTTCTAAGGTAAGACCAACAAAAATTATTTAACAAAACTATCAACGAGTATCAAACACAGAAAAACGAAGCTTTGAAATCTTGAATCGGATTTCTAGTAGACTGGTTGATAGTGAATAGTCTAATGCTAACAAATACTTGTAAAAATATCTTCAATTATTATTTAAGCTACAGTTTATCGATGCTATAAATAACATGAATCTACTTTTGTTATCTTTTCGTTGGTAATTTGGCATTCTGTAAATAAAACAAAAAATTTATCTCAACATTTTTTTTAACGGTGTATAGTGAACATGACTAGTTGAACAGTAGTCGTTTCTTCCAAATGACGTCTCAATGTCATACTTTCTGTTGTTTGTTCTTTTATGTTTGCAAACAATGTGGAACACACATCAGATTCAAATTGTTCCTCCCATATGTTACAACTTCCATTTACTACATGGAAAATACCTTATAGAACTGATCAAAAAAAAACTTATGGAAAGATAATGAGAGAAAAAATAATAATCATAAGTATAGAATGACAGATGTTTGATAATTGCACATTGAAAAAAATCACTAATATTATTCTGAAATATTTAAAAGAATAAAAACTATTTGTCATCACAAAAATTAATAATAATTAAAAGATGCATTTTGTTCTCACTAAACTGAATTACCTACCACATCCATGTATATCTTGCTGTTTGCTAACATTTGTTTTATTATACTGTTAAGATTGTTTTAATGATAAATAATGAAATAAGATGAAAAGCTACTAATGAATGTCAAAAGATGTTGAGTAAATGTTCAATATCAAATTTAAGATTTCACTTTTTGTATAATTCAGTCCATAGTGTAGAGCAGCAGTATTAAGCATAAAATATTAAAGCATGTAGTTTATTTTCACGTTAGATCCCCAGAACTCACTTAGAAAAGGTCTCACATTGGATTTTTTATGTTTTCGCGCATAAGCTACTTAGTTGACCTTCAGCTTAAATTTATCATTCCGAAAATCCTTGACTGTCATTGGTTGATATGTTATTTTGGAACGCCGTTTTTTGTGGCTCTCTCAAGTACGTTTCTGTTATGTAGAAATAAGTTCGATTTGTGTGCTTGTCGACCTCGTATTTTCTGTGTGCTTGTGGAATACACTTTCTACGCCTTAGTATGCTGCTTTTTGTGACTGTCACCTAGGGCGTTTCTATCATTGTATAAATAAGCTTAGTTTGTGTGAGTTTGGACCTAAACCTTTCTGGGGGCCTGTAGAATACATTCTCTACGTCTTATCAAGACTTCGTGATATAATTAGCCAGGCGGGGGACAAAAGGATTAAAATAGCTTATCGTGTCACCGAGTCATTGTCTTCGCTCGGTTTACCGAGTAACGTGAACTCGTAATAGTTTCAAGCATATCGGCTGAAGAGCATATTAGTCATACACTGAAGTCATTTTTTCACTGTACAACAATCGTCTACATCATCCAGCTAAATTTATGAATAACAATACGTCTTTTGTTCATGTTTTTCGAATTTGTTTACAAATTATCAAGTAATGGATAGACATTTTAAAAATAATCAATTATTATTCATCTTAGAAAAAGAATTGAAGTCGATTTCATGTTTAGGCATTAAACTAACAAGATCATACTTTGTCCTCTTTAATATCGAATACTAGTCGACTTGATATGATTATTCTTAGACATACAGAGGTTTACTCAAGTCTTATAACTTTTCAGATTACTGAAACATATTTTCTAACAAAATACATCTTAGAATGTCATATTCTGTGGATAATGTAACAACAATAATTCTGACATGCTCGTCAAGTGATATGCTTGAATGTGGTTACGAGTTCACCCTACTCTGTTAACTGAGCGAATACAAATGTTGCAGTGACACAATTGGCTATTTTAATCCGTTTATCCGTGGCTCGGTTAACTATATCAAGAAGACTTGATAAGGCGTAGAAAGTATATTCCACAAGCACCCATATAATACGAGGTCGACAAGCACACACATGGAGCTTATTTGTACATGATAGGAACATCCTTGGGAGAGCCACAAAAATAGCGTACTAAAATAATCTATCGGCCAATGACAGTCAAGGATTTTCTGGGTGGGAAATTTAAGTTGAAGGTCAGCTAAGTAGCTTATGCGTGAAAACATAAAAATTCCAGTGTGGGACCTTTTCGAAGTGAGTTCTGGGGATCGAACGTCCCTTCAACATAGAATACTACTCGACTTGATATGATTATTCTTTGACAAACAAAAATTTACTCAAGTCTTATAACTTTTCAGATTACTAAAACATATTTTCTAACAAAATGCATCTTAGAATGTCATATTCTGTGGATAATGTAACAACAATTATATATAGTAAAGACTAGCATGTAATTAATACACTCTGATCCTAATGTAATTTATAAAGTCAACATCCAAACATGGTTGGATTCAAATAAAATGTCACATCACTCATTTGGTTATCACTTTGTTGAACAAAAGCATGAGAAAGTAAGTCGATTTTTATTCGATTAATATGAAATTTATTTTTATTTTATGCAATAGTTCATTATTATTCTGTAAGCATATCTTCATGATTTTTTTTCCAAAAACAACTATGTGTCTAACTAGGTAGATAGTAAATTCTGAGGATAATTCATTTAACCAGTTACACAATCATGAAATAATGAAACTTAGAGAAGTATATGCATAATACAACAACTACTCTCTGAGAGTAAAGCATCTCTGTTCTGTTTAACAAGTGGGTAATTCCATGGCATTGTGTTAGGATATTCATCCAATATCCTAGGAGAACTTTTGGTCAATTCCTACTGGTCAATTTTATGATCGTCCTAGATATCAATATCACCTACTCCAATGTTGTTTCTTATTAGTCGTCCTGAATTTCAGTGTCACTTCAAATGTTGTTTCCTATTGCTTGCCTTAACTGTCAATGTCACAGACTTCGATGGTGTTCCCTACTCGAACTAAATGTATAAATACGCATTATCTGTAATGTTCTATGACCCTGACCCTTAGTCCGAAGCTACTACCTTCTTCTGAACTCGGACCACCTATTTTCTAAGTGCTTATAGAATACGGGTTCTACTTCACATCAAGTGCTCTTTTTACTCAATATGAGTGGTTGGGACACTCGGTTTAGAGTAGCATGTCGTGTCGCCGGATCCTCGATCCTCGCTCTCGTATTTCGACTAAGGTAAACTCGTAATAGTTCAAGCATATCAAAATGACATGTTTACGTGCATACGTAACACAATGAAATAGTATTTTAATCAGAAAACTAATTCAAATGACGATTAATTTTCAGCTGAATCTGTGTAACACAACAATTTTATCGAAAAGGGATGGTTTTGTTTTGTATACATAATAAATGAATGTATGTGAAATTAGTGTGGTACACTGTAATAGAATCTGGTCTTACGAAATCACACTAGTACTAGGTGTCAGTATTCATTCTTATATGTCTAAAACCATAACAAGTCAGTCAACGAAATCGGGAATACTTTTAGAAATCAATTAATTTTCATCTTATTCATTCAGTAATATAAAGCAGGAGAAATTTATTTTACGGTATAATCTTAACAATTTTTATGAACTGGAATTGTTTCATTAAAAATAAACTGCAATAATCATGTTCAAATTCTAACGTGCATAAGAAAAACAGTGTTTATGACATTCAGTGATAGTCTCAATATATGCATAAAATAATTTAAAATTTCATTGAAATATCACTGAACTGTCATTAAAATATTATAAAATTAAATAAAGTTTGAAATCATTTTTATTTACTTCAATTCAATAAAAATAATATTACGGAAATGATTGACATTGTGAATCTGATTGTTTAGCAAAAACAACTAGATTTCACTTTAAATTAAATTAATATGTCTATTGAAATTCGATAAAAACAACATAAATAATAATAATAATAACAATAATTGAACATTTGAACATTTTGAAAATAAATTTACGCATCTATTGAAAGACTAAAATGAAGATTTATAACTTTTAATAGCATTTTAATTCACTTTAATTTGAAATAGACTTTGATGGTGTTTAACGGATTACGACTGGACTCCAGTGAGGACAAATGATCGAGTATGTGGATGAAATAAATCTTCCTGTCTATTTCCGAATATCATACATAGGCAGTTACTGTTCGTGCGACGGCGGTAGTCTGAAGTCAAATACGGTGTTGCGTATTAATTTATTTCATGCATTCCTCTATGCAGACAGACATATTAGTAGAAAGCATACAAGCAAAACGAAGGTGAGTGAGCGAAAGCTACAGCGTCGAAGCAATGACTAAGTACTTATAGTCAAGCAATAATAAGGTTGACATCTGGTAGGCTAGTAAGCATCCACACACAATCAAGCACACAATAATCGATACTGTAATCGAATCATTACAAACATAAAAAATGGTCGATTCAATACAATCGAATAATTTAAACGACAAATCATTGAACTCCAATGAATGAATGATGAGATGCTACAGATGTTTCTCAGAATGATAATCATTCAAATTATTTAGTTCAGTAAAATCAGCTTTACCAAGTGATGACAATAAAAAAGTGTTCATTAACATGATAAACCTAACCAGTAATGAAATCGCATTTATAATAAGACACTAAGTTACTTTCAAAGATTCAAACAGGATAAACACTGTCTTTTACAAATGAAATGTGAGTGACCTGTATAATAAAAATCAATTATTAAACTGACAAAAACACGCTAAATGACTTCAAATTCGAATATTAAGAAAAAAAAGAATTCAAATGTTTTATTGTTATTTTTAAATAGGTGTTCATGTACTGCTTTTGTATTCAACAACAATACTATATCAAGGTCACTTTATATTTCAGTCTAATAATTCATTTATTTACATATTGAATACAGGTTTTAGAATGAGATGTTTGTAGTAATTGTCTCTCTTTTTTTATCACTTACTGAAACAATAGCCAGTAAGTATTCTCTTCAAAAGTGTATACTACTCATTGAAATCTGTGAAAGTTATTGTAGAAAATATATCCGCATAATCAATCTCATAATCTTCATTGAACATTTTTAATTCTACACATGTGAATAACACACAGTGTACTACGCAGTTCATAGGGAAAAAACAAAAATAAATTTGCCAACTTTATCGAGAAAACATCAATACTAGATTAATTAAAGTTCGTTACTGATCCTTTGGGGTTTTTTTCAAACTAAGTTGAAAAAAACTTATAACCATGAAAAAAAATTCAATCAATAAACTCATGATGTTTTTTATTATTGAAATCGGCTTTTTCGTTCAATTATATACAGAAAAATATGTTCATATTTGAATGACTGCAAGAAGTGATCATATATATATGTATATATTATATGTTCAAAAACGAAACTATGAAATGAATGATTCCAGCATTCAAAACTCAGTCAGGTGTTTATAGTAATTTAATTCACACATGTGATAGTTGGTTTTATCGATTTTTTGCTAGTTCAAAATATAATTCGTTTTTTTTTCAATTAAAAGCAAACATCTGCACTTCAGTGGAGTAATTAATATAAATTAATCAGTTTTGCATTTAATTAGAGATTCATTTGAAATGTTTTTCCTATTTCAGAATTAATATAAAAAAATGTATATACTCAAAATAGAATGATAGAACACTGAAATGTGGAATTTCTTATAGACTAATAACTAAAATGTATTTTTTGGATAGAAGTAAATCGAATACAGTGAAGAAATTTCTCTTTTTGCCAAGATTTCATTTTTAGGGGGGGGGGCAATGTACGATGGTATTTATGAGTAATTTTTCACTGAGTAGTTTATAGTCAATAGTAAAACTTAGTCAAGTGGAAGTCAATGAAAATCAGGTGTTATGGTCAAGATTAATAGAACGTTTCAAGCATCAAACATAGTAGTAATAACAGTTTGTCAATGGAACAGTGTTATTTCAATGTCAGGAAGAAGTTATGTAATCCGTTAGAAGTTAGAAGAACACGAGGATGAGACTACCTAATTATGCGGCTGTACAGCCTTAGAAAATGATATTGTCGAAAAGACAATTTTCTTTGCTGAATTGTTTCCAGTTTTATTCAATGACAATATGTAGTTTGTTGAATGAATTTCCATCGTCATTATGACAGTACAGGTTAGTTAAATTTGTAAATATGCTCTTAAATAACCTGTATTAATGTAAGATGGGGGTTTTCTATTTACTATGTGATATTAAATAAATATATTTGGTCCTAACATTATAATAAAACTATTGGTTGTTTCTTTTTAAGATGAAAGAATGTTAAATATTTCCAACTGCCATTATTTTATCAATAATTTGTGGACATTAGAATGAATTCATTTACTAATGAAAACTAAAATGATCCCAATCTATGCTAAAAAAAATCAAACTAGACGTAATAAGAAAAACAAAGTAAGTTCAACTACTGTTGTTAGTTTTATGGCATCTCACATACATTAACTTTAATTGTTAGTTGGTAAAATAATTCACTGACAGTATTAACCACTTTTTATATTTGTAATAATTCGATGATAGTATCGGTTATTTTATACTTAGGTGTGTGTGCATGTTTACTAGCTTATTACATGTCTAGCCTATTAATATGGGACTATGAATACTTGGTCATATTCATCACATGGTGTTGGCTTACTCCCCTTCTTCAGTTCGCTTCACTTTGTTTGTACTCTTTTCACTCTTCAATGTGTCTGCTTAAATGAACTCATGAAATAAATTCATCCACAAGACCGTATTTGGCTTCTGTTCAGCGCCATCGCACACACGGGGTGTGAAATACAGAAAACGAAAGATTTATTTCATCGCATACTCGATCTTTCGTCCAAACTGGAGTCAAATCGTGAGCCGATAAAGTTAACTGTATGGATGATTTAAGTATATTTAATTTTAGTTCGCGTGAATACCATTTAAAACAAATGTAGTTTTTAATCATATAAAAATCTAGTCTTCAATGTTTGTCTTAATACTTCTACTAAATTAATCAATAAGAGTGCTTTTATTCTAACCTAAATTTGAAATATCTTACATGGTTTCTAACTATGGATGACATCTTAACCAGATTATCTAAAATGACCATGTTTGATTTTAGACGTCAATATTTCTGGTTTCAATACCATTGAGGCTATTCAAACTAGGATGATATAACTGTTCAGCTGACTTTCTTTTCCAGTGCTTCGATTCTCGATGTTATTTAATAACACGATCTAATTCAATCCCATTATAAACACTGAAAATGGGCTTCAAATTCTCTAGAATTGCCAAATTTACTTCAATATTTGTTAAACTGTTTTATCTATCAAGTTTGGTTAATAGCATCGTCTCTATGACCATCATTTTTAAAACCGAAAAATTGAAAAATGTCTTTTTCTTATCTGTTTAAAATGAGTTACTAATATTTTCAGTTCAAAATAAACGACATGTAGGTCTCTTGAAGTGTTTTGTAAAATATGACAATTGAACCTGTAATGACTGAAATAATTTAGAAAGTTGTATAATTTCCAGTGATGATTTCAATGCAATAAAAGTACACAAATAGCAGTTTACAAAATATAACCAGTTAAGAGATTTCATTTTGTATGTAATGCGTCATACTATTTTTCTGACAATAATTTGCACTTTGAACGACTATTTTTTTTCTCTATAAATTAGTGAATCAAATCAATACTGAAACAGTGATTGTAGAGATTATTGATCCCAAGATTCTCTGATAAAATAAGCAATTCCCTCGAAAATTCATTGCTTGATATGATAATGGAAAGCTCTTGAAACACGGTGAGATTATATGCAGTTTGACTGCCAGTTGTTTCCTATGTATTTTGATCATTTTGTCTGTGCTTACATTTGTTATTGGAAAATAGACAATCAGTGTTTCTTGAAGAAAGTAACTTTTGGTTACTCCTTCGTATTGTAGGGCACATTCTAGGTTTATTATCATTATAATTGGTCGGTTTAATCGTAAAAAAAAAACACTTTTGATCTTCAAAACCTTATCAGCACAAACTTCAAAAAGATTCATTTGTGAATATAATCATACGAACAAACTGTTAACAGAATTGCTTAGTAAATGACTGCAGTTTGGTTTATTTTCCAATCAAGATAGTTCTTGAAAGGAGTACGTTCAGTCCTAAATTGCTGACTCGCTTATAGTTACTTATTTACTAAAAACTATACACTGTTTGATACATGTGAATATTTTCATAAACTATCATTTCTGTTTAGCATAAATGCTCCATATGTTCGCATTTCCAGTGATTCACTTCATTTATATTGTCAAAAGAATCGCAGAAAGTTTAGGATTTTCAGCTGCATCAGTTTACCAAACTTTCCGCCTCGACATCACTATTTTTTATTTAATTGAACAAACAACAGTACACAAAACATTCTGGCGAGTTAAAAAAAAAGGTTATCTAGCCAAATACTCCATGAAATCAATGAAGTTTCACTTCCTTCTAAAACACGTTTTACTACAAATCAATTGCTCATAAAATAAACAAGTATTTGATATTTATTTGTAGTCACTCATATATATATAAGGGCTTACAATGATATCAGATTGCTAAATAAGAATTCATTATGTTTCAAGGGTTGCTTCATGTCTAGCAAGTGAGTTATGTATTTGAAAAGCGTTTATAAAAAGTAATTTAGCGCACCATTTACGTTCTTATAAAGAAATTGAATATCATGACATAAAATACTAATTTATGAAAGTGTTGTTTTTAGGGCTTAAATTATTTCAGTCTTCTACTTATCTAATAGAATTGGTTTTACCTATGTGTGTTACCCAGTTATGGAAACTAAAGCTGGTATGCTATCCTGCTCAAACTAAAGATGAGTAACAATGCTATTTGTTGTCAGTAAGCCAGAGCTATCTTTTAATGTATCTGTAAAATGTTTCTTATAGTCCTATAGTCTGTTAATTTTAACAATGACAACGCTTTGAACCCACGCCTTCCCAATAACAGTCTCATAATTACAACATTATGTTATCATATTTGACCTTATTCATCGAGTTATTTTTTCCAAGAAATTCGGTCACAAACCAGTCAGAGTTTCAAGTTAGAGCATCTCTTTTTGAAGTGATATTTCACTGGGAAAGTAAACCTGAAAGCTGATATTTATACACTTAAATTCATTTTTATAAGGCTTAATTAGTGACAGTCATAGCATCATCCATGTATTAGGCATAAGATGATATAACCAAATGAATAAATAAACTAGTGGGAACATAATTATTTTGATAACATTCATTCCAGCCGATGAAATAATGTTAATCAAATTTTTTTTTTAAAAAAAAAAACGATGAACACTGGTTTCATTCGGAACAGATGGTCCAGTTCTCACTTATTTTAATTTTACTCATCATTAATATTTCATGTTTAGAAAATTGAATTTTATGTTGTTTTTTACTCGACTCAATTTTTAATCCTGACATTTATTGCGTGATCTGTCAAAATGTCAGTCTATTCCAATAGAAAGATATATATATATATAAATATATATGGACAAAAATGAATAAATGTCTTGCCATGGAACAAACTTTAACTTGATAATTTAGGGCTTAAAAAAAGGAACTTTGTTGAATGTCTGGAAGTCGACATCAAATTTTTATTTATTTATTTGAAACTTGTTTGTGTTAGAATTATTGCTGAGGTTGTTCCTGATAATCAACAAATTTAACTGCACAAATATCCACCAATGATGTTCATAATCAACAAAGACTGTGCTCCACATTTCTTAACACAAAAGCTGCATACAGGTTGTTGAATATTGACGAAAATATCAGTTCTTTGTTTTTGGTGCAGCTGACATCTGGTTTCAAATGTTTAATGGATCTGTACAGCGTTTACTTATTTCTACTGACATTTAAGGGAATTTTAGTTAAATTTCAGGATCCTTATTTTTTTAATTATTGATTTCCAGCACTTATCGGATCGTTGTACTAGTTAACAATCAGTGAACTCCATATAAGTGTTGATCACACATAACTATCGGAGACTATTGACAGTTAGTCATCATTTCTCTTACTCCCTGTATTCAATATAAAAACTCTAGGTGGGCTTTTTTGGTTCTAATCAAAGCTAAGTCTAAAATCAAACAATCACCTTGAAAAGAAACAATAAAACTATTTGATAAGAAGAACAAAAATTCATTATGTTCCACTGGGTTCATGCTGACTGTTTAAAACTTAGATAATTTTAAAATTAAAATTACGATACTTGTTCAACATACTCATATAAATGAAGTTGGAAATCAATGTGAACACATATCAGTAAACTTCATTAGAATGAATAAAGCTTGAAAAAAGGTTGAATGACATTTTGTAAACGTTTTACAGGAAGTTTCTGCACAGTGGTTGAGATAGTGATAAAATACCATAGGGCAAAATAGAAAACTAAACCGGTTTCTATCACAAGTAGAGTTATGGATATGCTCTCATGAATAGTTCTTTACTAAAGAGAACCAATTGTATAATCCTTTCAGATTTTAAATATCCGCCTAACTACGGTTAGACCATATTGAGAGCCACAAAATATGTGAAAATATTAGTTGGTGTCTTTAAATTAGTACAATGATCATCGAATAACAAAGTTGTCAAGATTGGCCAGATTAGCATTTGAGAAATAGGTATAAAATAAGTTACTGTTAATTGATAAAAATTCTGATGATATAATGCAGAATGAAAAGTGAACTACTCAATTCAAGGAACTCTTTGTCGAATGAAAAAATTCACTAAAACTGATAGTTGATTGCAAAACGTACTCAAATTCATCATTTTGAAGAAAAAACTGATGCTTATAACTTCGAATAGTTTTGGAAAACTAAAAGTGCTGATTATTAGGAAAGAACTAGAGTAACTGATTAAAAATACTCCTGACTTTGAACAATTAACTGGAACAAAAAGGTAATTTTCTTAATCAAGTTTCTTAATAAATAACTAGTAATACCCTGAATACGTAACTACAGTAATAATTACTGTTTTTAAATACAACCTTTGAATTCATGAACACAAAATATGCATTTTGAGTCAATACTCAGTCATCAGACAGTTCCAACATATAAATCTTACAAGAATTTATTCACCGACAACTAATAACGTTTCTGTTCTATAATATGTGTTGTGATATTAGTTTGAATTTCCCAGCGGGTAATCATTTTTTTTTCAAGAGTTCAAACTTATCTTGTTGATGATTATTACTTAACCGGAAACCTAGACCTGAATGATTCATTTTGACTGTCTACAAACACCTAACATTTTCTTCTATCAATAAAGAATATATATATATATATATTCACCGCCTTTTTGGGTAAAATATCAAAGTAAGCTTTTATAAATATGCAATGCAATATCTACAAACAATTTGATTAGATGATCATAATAAAAAGAAAAAGTGCATTTTATATGAATCTATCTATGAATCTAATCAAAACAGTCTAAAGATCGTTAGTTTATGCAAATTGATAATTAAAGAGTGCAAATCCGTAATTTTGATTGACATTTCTGTAGAATAGATTCATTCACCCAAATAAACATACTAAAGTTATCAGACAGTATAAGATAATTTCTCTATTTATTCTTATTTATAATGTTTTATAAAACAAATTAAACATTTCACAAACTTTCTGCATACAATGAATGATTATTCCTAACAAAATATATTCAACTTTATATTTAATGAATCTTGAGTTTGACTAATAAAACATTGATTCAAAACATTAATTCAAATAAATGACATCACAAATTTACCACAACACATATCTATGTATAAATCATCCAATATCTTCTTGATCGAGAGAGTGTGTGAATATAATCTGATATTACAACCTAATCTAATGATTTGATTTCTACTCGCATTTTATGAACAAATTGTTATGCTCGTCACTTGATATGCTTGAAACTATTACAAGTTCACCTTAGTCGATAAACGAGAACAAGACAATGAGCCGGTGACACGATAGGTTACTCTGACCCGTTGCCCCAACTAACTTAAGAAAAAGTCTTGATATGGAGTAGAAAGTGTATTCTACAAACACCCAGCCAGCATACAATGATCTCAAGCACACAAATCGCGTTTATTTATACATCATAGAAATGTCCTTGATAGATTCACAAAAATAGCGTACTAAAATAATACATCAACCTATAGCAGTCAAGGATTTTCCTGGTGGTAAATGTGATCTCAAGGTCGACTGACCAGCCCATGAATAAAATCCAAAATTAAGACATTTATCAAGCGAGTTCTGGGAATCTAACACCTCCAATACAAACCTACAAATTTTATTTGTGAAAGGTCAATTATTTCTAACTTATGATCATATGGGTTTTAACTATCAACAACTTGGAGCCCTTCTAGGATTACTGCTGCTCTCAGGTCCGAATGAAGGAGAAGGGATGGGCGTATGGTTAGCGACCTCATCTCGTAGAAATCCAACTCGCTGAAAAGAACCGTGACCAGAAAAATACGATTCGCTAGTCGGCAGCCCTTGCTGCATTAAAGGTAACAGGCGTAAGTAAGTAAATAAGTAGTCAATTACAAATCAACAACTTAGTCTAATTTTAAACCGATGGAAATAGTGTAGTGCATTTCATTTTTCAATCTAAGAAAACATTTACAGGAAAAGTACAACACTTCTAACTATTATCAATCATAATAGATATTGATAGAATGAATTGTCCTATTATCGTATTACAGTTTTTTATGATTTATTAACAAAAATGATCGAAAATCTTTCATAATCATCAGTTGCCTCAGGTAAAATCTGTTGTTTTTTTCACTTCATTAAGATAGATTAGAAGTCATAGTCAAAATAGTAGCATATTTTAACAGAACAATGGTTAGTACTCTCTAAGAACTTATTCTTTCATGTTCGTGAACATTTTTTGTATAGCAAAAATGTATGGACAACACACAGGAATAATTTAATCCTAATTCATGCATTAGACGAATGAAATACTACTCAGACATAATCTATAACCTACTGTTTTAATATTAGTAATATTCCAAACTTATACTTAAAATACTTTCAATGTTCAACGCTATTGTCATACGAATTGAAAACTCTAGAAAATATTTAATCTATGTAAAGTAGATTCAACTAATCTAGTTAATCATACAATCATTACGTTCATCCTCATTACAATTAACCAATGAAACGAAATGTTCTTGTTACTAAAAAATTTCCACAGATCAACTTTATGATTTAAACGGTTTCGTTGTTACACTGATGAATGATTTTTGTAGCAATCACTAAAAGTTAACTATGTTTTGTTGAATGACTGGTTAGTTATTGTTTGATAAATCATCTCATAACTGACCACTAATAAGAAAGTCTCCTTTAAAGATAAACATTAACACGTGAACATTAAAAATTTCCAACAATTGGTTCTATAAACTTTCACATTATTATGTTATATTTCACTTTATACTTAAAATGAAGAAATTTTCTTAAATGAAACAGTAAATAAAAGAAATCAATGAAAACAAAAGGGAATCTAAAGATGAACAATTTTAAAATAATTCTATTTTAATAATTTTAATAAAGTGAGTTTCATAGAAAACTTACAAATATTTTCCTACATCAAAATTCATGAAATGACACAGTGTAAATCATATGAATTAAATTAAGACCATTTAGATTAAGTTGACAATTTGACTCAGTGAAACAATGCAATGATAATAACGAATTACTATGTAATTACTTTACTACTTCAGTGACACGATAGGCTATTCTAATCCGAACGTCCCAAGGTCCCAATAAGTAGAGAACGAAGTCTTGACAAAACGTACAAAAGTGTATTCTACAAGCACCCATAAAATCGATGCTTTCAAGCAAACAAATCGAGTTTATTTATACATAATAGAAATCTCCTTGGGAGAGACAAAAAATAGCGTATTAAAATAATACGTTAACCAATAGCAGTCAAGGATTTTCCGGGTGGGAATTGTAATCTCAAGGTCAACTGGTCGGCCCATGCGCGGAAGAATAAAAGCGAGTTCTTGGGATCTAACGTCCCCAACATCATTAGCGTACAATACTACGCACTTGCATATATCTTATTCTAACTTACTTTCACTTGTAACTTGATCGGCAGAAAGTGACTAGAATTTTAGACTTCACAAACAACTGATCACTTACTGACCACTGAACTCTTAGAGAGCGTGAATATGTTTTAGGAGAAATGGATACTAAAGCTAACAATGTGATCTAGGAGGTACTTTTCATCCTAATTGGAACCTGTCAGTTGAATATGACTGCATGCTTGTGATGACATTCACATCAGGACTCGAAACCACATCAGCGCTGAACCGTAACAAATGAAAGATGTAAACCCCATGAAGATGACGTTAAAACTTGTTTACTGTTGCATGTCTAGCCCTATTAATTCTTCATATTTTTTTATTTCAGTCCAACAAGTTGAAACTGGCGTTATAATTACAAATAGAAATTTGAAAACGAATAGTTTCACACACTTTATGCATAGTTCTCTAATCCAAAAAATACATTTACCAGAACTACAGATACACTTCCTTATTCATTTTCCGAAGCTAATTAAAAATATTAGAATATTTTCTTTGATAAATTTCTACCGAAGCAACAATTGATAGGCAAGAAATATTTATGTCTATTAATCCCAATAGGGCATAGGCCACCGTCCCGAGTTTTCATTCCAAGTTCTACGCAATCGTTACTCATTCTTTTGATGTCTGCTTCTAATTCTCGAAGTAATGTGTTTTTTGGTCTTCTCCTTTTCCTTCGGCCTTGAGGATTCCGTGTGAGGGCCTATCTTGTGATTCATTTTGGTGCCTTCCACAATATGTGTCCTGTCCACCTGCAGCGTAACTTCCTAATTTCTTCCTCCACTGGAATCTGGTTTGTTCTATCACACAGTAGGATAATTTTATATCAGCACATACAGATTTTTAATTCAAACAAATACAACCAGTGAATGTTATGTGGTTAACTCATAGGCACAAAACAAAACAAAACAAAATAATCATTTAAATCAATTAATTTCTATTTGTTTTAAAAAGATAAACCAAAAATGATTGAACTGACTAGATTACTAGTATTTATTTTATGAAATGTCAATTATTTCATAACAAACAATTCAAGTATCATTTTACTTTAAGTGCTTTGCAAAATTCACTTGAATGTTATTTCAAATGAAAACGAGAGGGAAATTATTTTTCTCAAAAAAAAGCCATTTAAAATGATTGCTAATTAATTTAATTGTCGTAAGTAATAGTATTAGTAGTAGTAGTAGTAGTACTAGTGGAATTTCGTGATTAGGAACATCAGATAGAGTGAAACTTGATTTCGTCTTCGCTTCAACAAATACCTATGTTCATACATCTAACTATATATACATATATATATATATATATATATATATATATATATATATATATCAATTTATTGTGTGTCACTCGGTCAAAACAACATGAAAATTGGCATGAATCTCTATCAACGGTAGTTGTACAATTCGTTTCAGTATAATGAAGTTGAAATTTTAAGATAATAACTTTTTTTAAAAATAATAATCATTTTAATTGGATGACTGAACATATAATGTAAGATTCATTTTTTGAAGGCTTTGTTTATGAAAATCCTTCCGTGTACATATATTTGCAATTCGTTCTTATTGATTCCTTCAGTTGTACATTTTGTTGATCTGTTCGATTTCATTTTGAGATGATAAAATTTGTATTTTATTATAGTTTCTATTTATTTTGCATTCACTGAGTTTCCATGTTTCTTTCTGAATTGTATTGTTGTTGTTTAAGCTGATACTTAGTCATGGCGACTTCCATATTGATTTGTTCCTCTTTTGATTTTGTTGCTTGCTTTGACTGGAATTGTGCATTTTGATTGTGAAGTGAAGTACTCTTACAGAATAGGAAATACTCTGTGTTATAAAGCAATCAAATATTATCTGTCGAACGAATCTGATCTATCCAGGAAGGATTGAATATCATTTATTTGAATAAATGAACAATTATTGGTGGAATAGCTGTGGTAATATTGTTTAGGTAATGATGTATATTTATATCTATGACGAATATTCGAACCGTCATTGGTTTTGGTCTCAACTGGGAAAGACGCGTATCTAAACTACTTGGAAAGTTATTCCTTAATCCAAACCTCAGTTTGGATCCAACATATAAGATTGCAAACATTCAATGAATTCGAATAACTAATAACAGTCATAGTCGAACTAAGATAAAAAAAAAAGCATAAAACCGAGTTAATCAATGTCAGTTTTGATCATTTTTCAAATCATCATCAACCTGTATTCTCCAATCTACTGTGTCCAGGGGTTTCTTTTACAGTTACATGCAATTGGTGCCCATTCTTCGCATATCTGTATCCGTTTCTCGGTATAGCATGTTCCTTGACCTTCCTCTTTTCTTTTGAACTTGATTTTAACTATGGACTTGTCTTGTGACGCAGTTGGGTGCTTTCTTCAATGTACACTTCTAGTGCTTCTTCCTGATTTCTTCGCCTGTTGGAATCTGGTTTGTTTCTTATAACAGTGGCTTGTTGCTGATTGAGTCTGGCCAACGGATCGGAAGTATTTTTTGCGTAGACAACTGTTAATTAACAATTATATTTTGTGTATAATGGCCTTGGTGGTTCTCCAAGTTTCCGCCCCTAAACAGTGTTGAAAGTTGTGACCTTGGTGTTGGTTGATAGTTGTTTTGAGTTGCAGATGTTCTGCGATTGTAGGGACGCTGTCACTCCTTTGCCGTGCTTCCCACTAGATCTTGGCGTCTTCATAGTCCAGTCGAAGGATCACATTACGCAACATACTGAATCAGGCAGAAAATATCAACAAATAAATGTCAGGTTCATTGTGAGAACAGAAATTGCAATTGTCATATCATACCCTTTAACAGGTGATGAATTTTGGAATAAAACAAAATGATGCATGCTGATTACTTGTTATGCTTTTAAAAATTCTATAATTCTTGTCAGTTAGCAATTAGAGATTTCTTTCAAACTATACAAATTATTCACTAAACTAAACATCTGTTTCTTTATTATACTAGCTTGATTTCTACTTCAATGAATTTGGTTAGGATATAATTATGCCTATTCATCGTCAAACACACAAGCACACAACTATATTAGATTAGGCTGATATTTTATTTCATTTTGAACCGTTATAATTTGTTAAATTATTCAATAAAACAAAACCTTTTAGTCTAAATTATCACTTCAGGATAAAATGACATGATTTTTTTTCAAACTAAAAATACAATCTATATCAAGATGTAAAGAATACTTAAATTTGTAATTATCAGATATTAACAAGTACATACTTATATTTTCAACTTTTTCTCACTTCTAGATGTAGATATTCTCATAGATTATAACAAATTGAAATCATCAACCAATGATTGTTGGATCACAATTAAAAACCTGAAAGCACTGGATGGCCGTTTCGTCCTGGAATGGGACTCATCAGCAGTGCGCATCCACGACTCCTGCACCTTGCAGGATTCGAACCCGGAACCTTCGGTCGTGTGCGAGAACGTCTAACCTCCGGACCACTGGGCCGGCAATCAACAGTTGTAACGTCTCACACTGATTGATCTTGCAAGGTGCATGAGTCATGTATGAGTCCCCTGCCAGGATGAAACGGCCGTTCAGCGCTTCCAGGTTTCTAATAGTGGTCTAACAATGATTGATTGTTGATTTCAATGTGTAGAAACACTAATCTCCATAACTCTAATTGAAAATCATAGATTGTTGTTTAAAATTACTTGAAAATATTACACATCTTAAAATCACCTATAGTAACAACAAAGATATCAATCTGTTGTGATGATACTATTTAAAAAGACTATATGATTCTACTTGGATTGGGTTCAATGAAGAATAGAAACGGATAACGTCAAAGAGTATTCGGAAATTTCGAAAGTCCAGAAGTGAAGCAAAACAGCAAATGATATTGCCGAAAAAAAGACATTTCCTTGCTTAATTACTAATGCAGCGATGTTATATCACTAAAGCTGAAATCTGTTTAACTACTGGTTCGGTGAAAAAAATCATCAGGTTAGGAAGTTCAAAATGTGACAGTTAATCATAGATATGTAGTGGAACACTTCTACGAAGAAAACTGGATTGGTGAGAAATAAACATTTATTATTGTGCCCGTTTTGTTTAGCTGTATCAATAGCACTGACTTGCGCGCAACGTTCTTTCACTCGTTCTGCTATTTTTCATAACTTATTGCTCCATTTAACGCCTACTTTCTCCTTCAAATAGATATTGGACCCTGGATTTATTTCTATAATTTGTAACGGGATAGTAAAGAATATTTAGTGGTGATCACAGTCAATCTCGACTCGATCACCACTAAAATTGGTGAGCCCGACGTGATTCGAACACGCAACCTTCTGATCTACAAACTAGAAATTTCAACAGCTCAAAGAAAGATTAGAATATTCAGTGAACAAACAAATCAATTGATAACTGATACGATTTTCAGAATATTTTTATGTTGTTTTAGTTGTAAATACACTGACTAACTTTTACTTCGAATCAAAACGATTCAAATTATATTTAAAATTTTTCTACTTTTTGCTAGCCTTTCTATAAAATAGTCACCTGGTGAATAATTTGAACCCTATTCAGGGTAATTCGATTCAGACGATTCAGCAGTTTTGTAAGCCACCATGAACAATATAAGTCAATGACAAATAAATAAAGCTTTGTACAGATACATCAGGTATATATTTGAAAAAAATTAAATCTATTTCCCGGAAAATGGCATCATTGTAACCCTGGAATTCTATGCATCGCTATCTCAATGCACTATAAAGCACACAGACGACTGACAACAAAAATATGTACTGAGAAAACAGTCATGGATTAGTTAGTGTACAAATTACAAATTACAATATATATCTTCATCCACTTAATTCGATATGTACGGGTTTCCATTTTGACCATGGATTCTATGATTTCGAGTTTTACATAACAGTTTTAAATATGAATCTCATTCTCTCTAATATTAGGGTATAATATATCAGCACCTATTGAGGCATATTTTTTTCGAAGTCGAATCTACATTCTATGTGCAATAGTTAAATCATGTTTGCAAAATTTTTGAAGACCAAAACATACTAGTTTTTAGTAGTATAAATGACCAAACAAAAAATATTCACGCTTTCTTGACTGATTTTGTTCCAACAGATCAAACGTTTATAAAACTCCACCTCTAGCCCATTTTGAGTTATTACCTCTCCGAAGCCTAGATGAAGATGAGGGTGAAACATGGGGTTAGAAACAATATAACATAGAAAACAACCTTGCTAAGAAGATGCCAATCGGAAAAAATAACCTAAACTACTTAAATTATCCACCGAAGGTTAAAGCGCCTTCGTTTAGAAGAGTTTTGACGCTTCATGAAGAGAGCCGAGATTCTTCGGAAGTCACAAGGCCGATGCCCCTTCTGACAACCACAGAATCAAATAAAATAAGTACTTGGAGTGTCCGCAAATTGGGGGAACCGAGGGGACCACTTAAGTTGCCAAGGAAGTGAAAAAATGCAGCCTTGCGGCGCTTGAACACAAGCTGGGCAGAAAAGGTAAGTGTCAAATGAGGTGCTATCGTACACTGGTCATCAAGAAGAAAACATCCCTAATACACAAGGAACTGTATTGATGCTATCTGATGAGGTGCGGAAAGTACTCATAGGATGGGAATCCTATGATTACAGGATCATCAAAACATTCTTTCAAGTAGCGAAGAAAGGAATTACAATGAATGTCATCTACTGCTATATGCCCACCAACGATAGCGACGAAAACGATAAAATGCAGTATTATTAGAAGCTGTAGTCAACCGTAACTTTTGATTTGTTGGTTTCAAAAGATGAAACGTTCATATCGTTTTCATTAAATCAACTCAATACTATATTTCACGAAATATTATGTCACTTCATATATATCTTTCTTACATGAAAGTTAAGAACTATGCAATTTACATAAACCTTAAAGGCAATTCTCATGACGAACCACCATTCTTAAAAGCTAAGCACTAGTGAACAATTGGTTTTGGTCTTATTTGTAACTTTTCAAGAACACGTTACCAATGACTAATACAGGGTTGAATCAAGGATTTCTGAACTACACAGTCAGACGTTTGATATAGATTTAAAGACTAATGTCTCAACATATGTGGGATTTTAATTGAGCATTGTAAAGGAACTTCATAATAGGGTAAAACAAATATTCGATTCTCATTGTTTTCGAATCATTTTTTAAATTTTTCATCAGTTCATACTAACAATTTTCTTATCAAATTACATAAAGTTTTCACAAAATCATGTCATTATGCAACTCTATCATATTCATTATAATTTATTTAACATAAGGCATATTAATTTTTTTGAAAAAAAATTATTTACAGATGGCCTGAAATTATTGAATTACTCGGTAATACAATATATTGTCCATTCAAAGAATTAATAGAATATATGCCTGATATTTGTTCGGTATGTGGTTTATTTCTTATATCAAGTCGACGTCTCACGTCACTATTTTTTCTTTTTATACATCAGTCTACTTTCGTGATATTTTAGTAGTATTAAGATATCATCATAAAAGTTAAATAAACATTTTATAATTTATAATTAAATTGAATTTACTTGATAAATCTCGTGCTCACAAAGATTTTCCTTTGGTAGTTGAACAGCACTCTACAATTTGTTCGTGATCAATATTATGTTAATATGATTGAATTTACGTGAGCATCAATCGTAAAACACATACGGTAGTTACATTCGGAGAACAACAGAACAATTTAAAAATCACAATTCACTTGAAAACAAATAAAGTCATTAAAATATTCAGTATTTAATTTTGTGAACTAAACTGTTAAATATATCAGTAATTCACGATAAATCTTTCAGCTGTTTCTAATTTAATCTGATCATTGATATCAGATTTGTTTAATGGTAGAAGGTTAAGTTTACATTGACTATCATAAATCCATGTAGCAGTAGAGTTGGGTATACAACTGTGAACTCTGTTCAGTAATTCCTTTAGTTACAATAAAAGAATTGTAACACTATCGATCCTATTATCAGTTAATTGTTTATTATGATATTTTCAATTGAAGTTATGGTGGTCAGTGATTATACACACTGAAATCATCAATCAATCATTGTTAGATCACCATTAGAAACCTGGAAGCACTGGACGGCCATTTCGTCCTGGTATGGGACTCACCAGCAGTGCATATCCACGAATCCTTCACCTCTCAGGATTTGAACCCGGGACCTTGTGCGCGAACGCCTAACCTCTGGACTAATGGACCGGCATCCAACGGTGTTAATGTCTAACTCTGATCTAGGGATTTTGCACGACCTCACTCATTTTTTCGTTAGTGCCTACACCCGACAGGGTTGAACTCCACTGGTCACGTCTTCTCAACTAGAACTCCGAGAATTTCCTCACGAAGCTATACACTAGCTGATGAGTCCCATACCAGGTCGAAATGGCCATCCAATGCTTCTAGGTTTCTAATGGTCGCCTAACAATGATTAATTGATGATTTCAAATGTGTAATTGTTTATTGATTGACAGATGATTCATGTTTTTTTTTATTATGGCTAACTATTTTATCTACAAACGTGAATTAGAATATGCTCATACTCTGTTATTTGACTAGAGTGTTTCTTTTCTAAAATCTTTTTTTTGTTTTCAAACATTCGACTTTTGTCATACTGGATTTAGTCAGCGGGTAAAGGACATGATAAACAGTGTACTATGCGAACCAGATATTAAATCCCTAAAGTTTCATTAGATTTCCTCGGATCGCAAAATAACTGGATGTTTAAACTGTTATTTTGTAGTTTTCATCAGGTTATATAAGCAATCAAACTGTGGTGTACGCTACTGATGCTCACATAAGTAGTATATGATATCAAACGGAAATCAAACGTCTGACAGCAAAAGATCAAGAAGGAAAGAATGATAACAGAAGGCGATTTGTAGGTATCGTAAAGTGAAATGAAGTCTGAACAGTCTAAATGAAAGAACATTGAAATCTGAAATAAATTAGGATTAGTTTGCAAATGATAATTTACGTGAAGGTTTTGAACATATGCTTAACAACTCTAAACTCCCTCGGCCACGGTATCTTCATCCTGGCAGCGACACCAAATGTTGTGCACGAAAACTCCGGTGATGACATCAGCATCTATATTTAAGCGAATATTGTTAGGCACGTGTACAAAACCTTCCCGTAAATCATCATTTGCAAACTAATCCTAATTTATTTCAGATTTCAATGTTCTTTCATTTAGACTGTTCAGACTTCATTTCACTTTACGATACCTACAAATCGCCTTCTGTTATCATTCTTTCCTTCTTGATCTTTTGCTGTCAGACGTTTGATTTCCGTTTGATATCATATACTACTTATGTGAACATAAGTAGCGTACTCCACAATACTATTATAATGTCTTTTAGACACAAGTGACACAATAAAAAGATTACTTTTTCAGACCGAAAGAATGCTTACCATTAGTAATTAGTAGCCTTTTAAAAATAATCTGGCCTGTGTCTTGTTATTTCTAGTTGGTTATGGATCGTTATATTATTGATCAAGGAAAAATGAACAGTCCAGAACATGAGGTAAATGATGAATATATATTTATTTTATGTACAATAAATCTACACTGATGATATTCATAAAAGGAATAGATTTGTAGTCATCAGTAATTTATACTTGTTCATATGATATTCATTTTTATTTATGATAACCATGAATAATCACCTGCTTAGTGTTAACGGACTTCAAGAAAAGTCCTTGAAGTTCTAGAGAGAGGTACTGACTAGTGGAGCTCAACGACATTATCTGTTAGATATTTATAAGTGATGGTAATAAGTAATAACACAAAGCCATGAAATGATTGAAGATAAGAATCCGGATCAATGGATTTCAATAAACTGATTTCGCTCACTTTGAGTCCAGTAGGTTCCAAGTTCAGTACCTGACAGGAAGCGTATTTGTAAGAAGTTCTGTATTAGAAGTTACAAGCTGTCCAATGTTTTATTTTTTCCTTAGTTATTTATCTGAGATCAATAAATAAGGTCATCAGTCAAGGTTTCCTTTAGCGAATATTTATAAACGCTAACAGTTCCTTATGTGAATAAATATATGTTTGTCTGAAGACTGAGTATAGAAAAATCATTCACCAATAAAAAAAAGGAAACTTCTATGAGCGCTTTGCAAGCAAATCATTATTTTGAAGACATTTCTCTTCATGGACTAATACTTATTAATCCTTTTCCAGAGATAACTAGTCTGGATCAATTTAAAACTTTAAACCAACTTGTTGAAATCATCTACTTTTGATCTTAAAAATTTTTTAGAAAATCCTCAACATCAAGATAAGGAGCCTTATGTATTTTGGCTCTGATAGCTCAATGGTATCAGTGGTCTTCATAAAAATGATGTGACTTACAAACATGTACATGAACCTTTGTCACACAGTTGTGAAATTGAGATTGCTATTACATGTACATGTTGTTTTTATTGATGAATCTGACCATTTTGATCTATCAGTAGATAGCTACGTGACTCACAGTTATTGATCACTGACTGATGACCAACATCATGTTGTCTGGTCGTCATTACTAATTGAACAGTATCAGTCATATAGTTTAAGTCACTTAACTTAGTGGTGGAAACTAGTTAACTTCAGAATTCTCTCTTGATTACCTAAACCTTCACATATACCCGCGTAATATTTTCTATACTGATCAATGGGCCAAATGTATGTAAATATTATTATTATTATTATTATTATTATTATTATTATTATTAAAAATCAATGAGTATCTAAAATGATTAATTCTTTTTCAAAGTGTCGTGACATTCCTGAAGGTGTATATTCAATTAAAGCTTTTTCTTATTCCAAAAATGGGTTAGTGGAATCTTTTGTATGCAATAACTTGCTGTAATATCTGTTATCGTTTCTTTATCTTATTTTTTTTCTATCTGTCTATTTAGACATTATTTGACTTTTCCATATTACAACCACCTTTAAAAAGTCGTGCCAGACAACCAAATGAACCATTACAATACTTGAAGGTAAACTCACTTTGCTTATTTTCTTTGAAAATAATAATAATAATAATAATAACAGTAATAATAGGATTTCATGTAAATTGACGATAAAGTATTTGTCGAGAAAGTAAAAATCTGAGAATCGTTCTCTAGAACGTTTAATCTTATTGATACAAGGCGTTAAATTTTTACCGTTCATGTTAATACTGAAACTTTGAATCATTTCATGGCATTTGCAGTTAATCTTGGGGGTTTATGTAATACTTAGCTGAACAGTATTCGTGGTAAAAAAAAGTGTGTCGATATGAGTTTTTATACCGTTACAAACTTAGTCAGTAAACCTTCAAGCTTACTCCTACAAAATACCTGCATATACTTATGCAGCTAAAAAGAGAATGGTGTTAGAAAGTTAGTAAGTAGCGTATCCTTAACTGTAATTGGCAATTTGTGATGTTAAAATCACCTTCAAGTATTCATACACATAAAAAAAATTTTCGCCCTAAATCTTTTGTACATGTAATCAATCGAATCACAATCGAACAATTTCAGTCTCATAATGAATTACATAAATTAAACGAGTTTACTGGTATAATGTGTAACTGATATGCTTGCAGCTATTACGAGTTCACCTTACTCGGTAAACGGAACGGAGATCAATGATTCACTGACACAATAGGCTATTCTAATCCGTTTGTCCCCGGCCCGACTAACTACGTCAAGAAGTCTTGATAAGGCGTAGCAAGTGTATTCTACAGTCACACAGAAAGGTTGAGGTTCAGACGCACACAACCCAAGCTTATTTATACAATTATAGGAACGTCCTTTGCTAGAGCCAACCAATAACAGGCAAGGATTGTGCGAGTTTTAAATATAAGCTAAAGGTAGACTAAGCATCTTTGATGCGAAAACATAGAAAATTCAAAGATTTCAGAATAAATTACAATATTAGGATCTTTTCCAAGTGAGTTTTAGGGATCTAACTTCACCAACAGTAACGTTTTAAACTTTGATAAGTTTACTTCTATCCTGAAGGTACGACATGCTCTAGATAAGTATTTCGTAAAGTTCACTTACGAGAAGCAGAAACAGAAAAAACAAGGAGAAAAAAACAGTTAAGTCAAAAATGCACTTCACCTGTGTTTTTGTATTTCATAATAAAATAATCGTTAACAAGTACCTACAGTGAGCATCAAATTATGACAATCTTAATAGAGTACAATTTTAAATTTGTTACAATCACATCAGTTAAACAAAATTGTGTTCTAATTTTATTTTTTACATTTTAAAGATTATGATTCTTAATAAACGGGATAATTTACTTGTTCATCCTTTGTGTGAAATGTTTTTGAAAGTAAAATGGTAAGTGATTAGTGTATTTCACTGTTGTTTTTTTTAATTGTTATTGTCGCCCATGTTTAAATAGATTCGCATTCACATTTACTTCAAAAATTGATCATTGAATTTTCTTATTTTTAGTCGATTATGAGAAAAATAATCAATAAACTGTTTGAAATTAGTCAAGATATTTTGATATAATTTCTTTGCAAAAAAGCAGAACAGATCTATCATCAACCATCATTGTTGCCCTTTGTTGTCTTATACATTTACTTATATGGTAATAGAAATCTGTGAACTCAAAAATTCATGTTAGTCCTTTCAGTGCTCGCACCACATTCAAATTTCCAAACTTCATTTTATACAATCAATATGTGAGACTATAAAACTAGTTTTTTAAGGGAAATACTTTTAATTAACCTTTGAAACATACATATACGATTTTACCATTTGACACTTGGTTCACCAGGGCATCTGCATATTGCGAAATCCTAGAGGCATAATACATGTTCGATCTGTATTACTGATTTCACTAGAATCATTACTTCAGTAAAACTCAACAGTCTCCATAACCACATATTGATCATTATCTTGTCCTCACCATTGAATAGCTTCAAGAGGTTTAGTGTTTGCGAGCGAGACCGTGAATCCTAGATTCAATCTCCACAAGTGATGTCGTGGATGTGGACTGATGAGGAATCCCGTAATAGGACGAAACGGCCATCCATCGCTCTAAATGATTGTCTAACTTCGATCATTTTACGACTTCAGTATATTATATAATTTGCGCCATTTATTTAGCAAGTAATATGTATATCCAGTGACTAACCGATTCTAAAATATCCAACCAGCATACTACTTATTTCCAACTTTCCAGAATCCATAAGATCGTCTAATCAAGACTATTAGTTACTTTTTTACTAAAATAACATACGACCATTAATTTACACTATTTTTATTGATCCTGTTTGAAACAAAAAAAAATTTGCAAAATAGGACAATGTACGGGAGATGGATTCATTTGATCATAACTATTTATTACATAATATTGAATTTGGCAGTTACATTTTTCTGTTTAAAACAAGCACCATCAGTTGTGGCTTATCATGATCAGCAAACAGATCATGTTGTTCAACATGTAAGTCAATAAAATCAATGAATGATACAAACTATATGAATAATCTTATTTATTGATTTATTTGTATTAAAATAATTCTTATTGTTTGGAATCTACACTTGTTATTGTTTTTTTTATTGAATGTAAGATAGGGGTTATAATTTACAAATCATTAGAAAAAAGAAAGTTGGTGTTTGAATTGTCAGTTGAATTATAAGTAGTCAATGAAATTTACTTTCAAAAATCGTCAGTATTATGATAAGTTGTTAAAAATTACCAATTGAAGTATACAAAAGTGATGATTTAAAATCAAAAATTGTGATATGATACACGATAATAACATACCATTATTATCGGGAATATATCCAGACCGTTTTAATTAGTTACTGGATAGTTTTTTGAAGTATATAACTGTAAAGATAGAAATTATTCTTTTATAAACAAGTTTATTCATTCAAATCAGAGTAAATCTTACTTTTGAATAAGGTTTCAGCACTTTTCTTAGAAAGTTTCGATAATTTCATGTCGAGAAACTGCTTTCATCAGTTATCTTCAGTACATATTTCAACGGAAAATGGGTTGAAGTGATTTTTATGCACATTAAAAACAATCCGTAGCGGTGGACATTCTATATAACTCTTACATTTCATATACAGCTCTTCCTGATAACGCCCAACGGTGCGTAAATCAGAAGACGAAATTCAAGGCGTTGATGACGTTTAGTACCGCACCACACAGATCACAAAACCAAAGGCGTACGAAAAGGAAGGAGGAGCGAAAGTGAAATGATATACGTGTCGAGTAGCCAGTTCGTGAACAGGATTAAAATGTACACATGCATACATATAAAAATTCATAAGTCATCGAATTATTTAACCGAATAACATCAATGAGAATAGATCGAATATGTGTGTAGACGGTAGGCAATACTCATCCATACATGCTCATACAGGCATAACAATAATAAAAGTACAATTGTTTAGATAAGACTCTTTCTTAAATAAGCTAATAAAAGGACTTGACGAAAAAAAACGTAAACAAACTCAAATGTACATAAGGTGCTAGAAATCTGTTACGCCTGCACGTAAACACGTCAACTTGATATACTTGAACTACTACGAGTTTACCTAGTCGCGAGGATCGAGGATCCGGCGACACGACATGCTACTCAAATCCGATTCGGCAATATTTCTTAAACACAGTACAAAATTTTGTTATTTAACTCTTTTGTTTTTCATTGATCTTATTTCAGTTACACAATCATACAAATGAATCAAATTCCAACAGAAGTATATTGATATTTATTTTGTTCATTAGTTTATTAAATGTATTTATACAAAGTTTACAAATTAAATCACAAGTGAGCATGCTACATTTAAATTCTATGTACCTAACTAACCATTTGATAGCTTATTTTCAACTATTGAACAATGAATTAGCTTTATTCTGTAAACTTTATTTTTTTTAAAATCATATCTAGAATTTGATTTCTTTGTGTACCATGATAAGAAAGTAGTGTAAAATGTCGTTATCCAAATACAGGATTTCACACTTCATACGTTTGTGCACTTAGAAATTACTTATTACTGAAGTAAATAATTCATAAAAGAGAATCACAACAACGAGGATGAATATTAAATGATATTTTTTGGTTACGTCACTTTAACAAGTCAATAATTTCCTAAAAATTCACTAAATTAATGATGTAGTTAGTATTTAACTTTTCATGATATGAAATTTACAAGCAAAAATATTAGAAAATATATTTATTCCTAAAGTAAGCAGCTAAGTTAAACCAATATCCTATGTATTTGGTAACATAATTTAAGTATCCAAAAGCTATGTATTGTTTGTATATTTTAAAAAAGAGGAATAATACTGTTGGGGGCATTAGATCCCCCAGAAGTCACTTGATAAGGGTTTTAATTTCGGATTTTTGTGTTTCTGAGCATAGGCCACTCAGTTGACACTGAGACCACTTTTTCAACTCGGAAAATCGTTGACTGCCATTGGTTGATATATTATCTTATTAGTACCCTAGTTTTGTGGCTCTCCCATGGACGTTTCTCTCATGTATAAATAAACTGGATTTGTGTGCTTGTCAGCCTCGTATTTTCTGGGTGCTTGTAGAATATAATTTTTACGCCTTGTCAGGGCTTCTTCCTTTAATTAACCGGTCCGAGGACAACGGATTAGAATAACTTATTGTGTCACTGGATCATTTGTCTTCGCTCTCGTTTACGGAGTAAGGGGAACTCGTGATAGCATCCAAACATATCACTTGACGAGCATATGCAATATATAATCATTGATACACCAAAAGCTTACCGATATTATCATTCATTAGAAATCATGTTCTGATAATTAGAATTTTATTGAAACTGTGAAGAACTGAAGAGAGAATATCAAAACTGGCTATACATAGAACTCATTTAACATTGAATAAATTATGTTTTTCATCCAACATGTTAAGTTTTTGTCGGAGGTGCGTGGTTTTTTTCTTCTACTCTCATTATGTCATCTTGAACTGTAAGGGCTAGTGATTGAATATGGTACATCTGTAATAACTTGTTTGTATCGACAAAACCTAAAGTTTATCTGATAGAAGAAGTCATCCTTTAAATCACTATTTGTATTCATAAGCTTTTCAGTTTTTTTTCATTGAATTGTTTCATTGTAGACATTTTGTTAAAATGTTCATTTACTTTTCTTTTCTTATGTTCTATTTTCTCTTTAACTATCATTTAGCGATTGAAATATTTTAAAAATTGGAATAACTCCTTTGTTTTAATCTTTCAAACATTACTTATTATAAATTCAATGATCAATTTATTTGAAACTATTCAACCATATTTTGTTGTTCTAGCAACAATGATGATGTTTATGGCTTGGATGAATTTACTTTTACAAACCATTCGGTTAGTATTATTTGTACATAGTCAACATTGAATGTCTTATAGTTGTTGTTGTTGTTAAAAAGTGTATCTTTTGTTTAGGAATGATAATGTTGTCTATGATACTCTTAACTGAAACACCACGTAAATTATAATTGCCGTTTAACATTGAAGCGCAAAGAAAAATACCACTTTCAACATAAACGAACAGTTCATTGTAAAATTATTAAAAAGAAATGAACATTGGATCCAATATAAAATATTCATAGGATTATAAGACTAATTTATTAGTCGACTACTGAGCTTATATTATGAGTGAATAGATTTGTTCTTAAAAAAGTAAAATTTTAACTATTTCAATTGTTAAGGTTTTTCTTAGAGTCGAATGTTAACACTTTACTAATTGATTAAAACATATTGACACTTATTGTCTAATAACTGTAACTAAATGACATTTATCATTTATCATACCACTATTCTGTACAATATCTCTTCATTGACCCACTAGTAATGGACTTCTATTGCAATAGAAATTAAATCTTTCTATTTCTTCGAATATCACATTCTTGGTGTTTAAAATTACACGATATACACAGATCTAAGTCTCAACTACAATAGCGACAACCCAAAAATTCAAAAAATCAGTTGTGTACAAATTTTATACAGCAGAGCGAAAACACACCACATCACATATGAAGAATGAAAAAAACATAAAGAATATCTGATGACTATCTGTCAGAAGAACAGCTATCCAAGCAACTTCATCAAATAAGTATCAGTTGAAACCGTCAACAGAAGCGAAATCCAGTACATGAACCAACAAATTGATCATCGTATCATGAATGACAGATATATCGGAAATGACAACAAGATTACTGAAGCCGTTTAGAATTGGTGAAGCACACACACAAACCGACAGAATCATTTCAGTCAATCCTATGTAAACCAAAGGACAAAATGACAAAAGAAGAAAAACCGAACATTATCTACAAAATGAACTGTTTAAACTGTGAAAAATGCTACGTTGCACAAAGTGGACATACTCTTCAGCTTCGCCAACATGAACACTAATCAGCAGTCTAAAGCTATGACATTTCTTCTCCTATATCAATACATACGAACAACTGTGGGCTTGCATTTGATTGGAACATTGTTGAAATACTGGATAGAGGGAATGCAAAGAACACTAGAAAATTTTTAGATGCTTGGTTCTCAGATTGATCAGAAATCAACACGCACACTGAAATTGACCGAATTTATTAACCAATCAGAAAAATCATAGACAACCTTAGGATCAAAAATGAAATAAAAGTGGGGACAGGATCAAAATCAATAGGGAGACGATGAGTGGTTAAAAGGCAATAACAACCAATCAATACCGAGGTTAATGAGACAAGTTACGAGTCATTAGGGCAGAAAATCGAATACTTCACTACCCAAAGATAGTGTTGATGATGATGTTGAGAAGAACAATGAAAGCTCCACAATCAAAACATTCAGCTCGGAAAACGAAACTTTGCCATAATTATTCACCTGAGCTGAAAATTTTTTCCACCATCTTTACACCTATGTGTCCTTTGGTATACACATAGGTATACCCACCTCTTGAGAGAGTTGATAATCACCACTCTCATGAACGTAGTTGTTACCGAAGACTGTCCCTCACCCGTTACATGCATACCACTGATACTTAAGCTTTTACCAAAGCATTTCACCGCTTGCATACAAGCCAAACATTCTAAGGGGTTTGATGGTCACCTATCCCAGGCATTTGCTACACACATGATATTTTTTATTTATAGACTTATTTGTATTTTGTCATTGTCCAGGCCTCACCATTTTCTTTTAAAGCAGATTTTTCAGTTCATATTCATTTAGCGCGAACCCACAGGCGTACCTTTTCATATACCTACGCACATAAATTACACAGGTCGAGGCTCATGCGGTTAATCTACCCAAGCAAATGCATCAGGAAGTCCTTGTAGTTTTTAGTTTGTGAGCCTTGAGGACTCTTAAATTCAACTGAATTGGTTGAATAGTCCGACCTCCACCGACCGTCCAAGTTAGCCAACAGGATTGCTCTTATTACCTAGCTACGCTACAAGGAGGCTCCAGGTTAGTATCTACTTCAATTAAAATCCAAAACCAAGTGAGTGCAGTATTATAAAGGCAAACTCAACTAAAGTAGAAGAATAACTGCTGTTAATTGACGAGTTTCTGAATGGAAGTTTGACAAATTTACTAACACAGTGATACAGTAGACAGACATGATTTATGATCCGTACTAACTAAATTGACCGTTAAACACAATATATGTTGAAATTCAGCTTATATAACCTTAACAGCCTTCGAATGCCAGGTGTAAATCATTAGGTACAGACGTATTTTAGGACCAATAGAGTTGATAGACTGCAACGGACCCTAAATCAATTCGGGGTCAGAATTAAATTATATCACTCATGAAAGACGAACTAAGTATTTTTTTTTGTGAACATACAAGTGAAGTAGACAGAACATGCCATTGTCCAATATTTAATGACGAAAGACAACTACAAACAAACGGTTAATCTGTGACACATTTTGATTCCAAAGTTCATTATATTTTTCGTGAGTAATTAAGCGTTACAATTTAACCTTTATAGAATAAACCTCAATAAAATTTACTTTTATTGTTGAATAGTTCTTATAGTTTAAACTTACTCTATCCTTTATTTTTCAATATCTCTCTTTCACAGAAAATTTTCAGTCAGAAATTATGTAGTTATGTAAAACTTGAATAATTGATAAATCTTTTACACATTGAAATCATGAATTAATCATTGTTAGACCACCATTAGAAACAAAGTGCTCACTAGTGACTAGCTTCGTGAGGAAATTCTCAGAATTAAAGTGAGGCGTGACCAGTAGAGTTCAACCAAGTCGTGTGTAGGCTACAACTGCCGAAGACAAATTGGTGAGGTCGCGCAAAATCTCTAGATTGATCAGAATTAGACATTAACACCGCTGGATGCCGACCCAGTTGTCTAGAGGTTAGGCGTTCGGAGCCAGCGAGTGGTAAGAGCCTTGGATGCGCACTTCTGAAGAGTCCCATGCCATGACGAAACGGTCGTCTAGTGAGTGTTTCTAGATTTCTAATGGTAGTCTAACAATGATTGTTTCATAATTTTAATTTGTAAAAACAATGACCTCCATAACTCTAATTGGAAAATTATAAATGTTTGTCATTCTCTGTTATCTCTTTTTATTTTGTTTTATTTATAGATCACAAGATTACGGAATATTTATCATTATGTTTACACATGTAACAGCTACAGTAGCTAAATTATTACCGTTATTTTTATATCTTCTAATTGGATTTGCAATAGTATTTCAACAATTACTTCAATTACCAAATGAAGAGGTTAACTTTTTTACTGAATATATCTATCTATAAGTTTATATCTTTCAAGCTGAGTTTAAAACTAATATCTGATTGTTGTGTGTTGTTAGAATTTTAATAAAGATTTTATACAATATAAACGATAATTTATCATAGGCAGAACCAATATGTACAATATAATTATGTTAATCTCTGATAATCGTGAATCTTCACATCATTCTGCCGACACAGTGGTTCAGATGTTAGGCGTTCGCGCACAAGATCGAAGGTCCCGGGTTCGAATCTTACGAGGTGCACTGCTGATGAGTCCCATACGAGGACGAAACGGCCGTCTTTCAGTGCTTCCAGGTTTCGAATGGTGGTCTAACAATGATTGATTGATTGATGATTTCAAATGTGTAAAAACACTAATCTCCATAACTCTAATTGAAAGTAATTACTGTTATATATTATTTTTTAATATGAATAAAGTTTGAAGCACTTAAACGCAATTTATGAGAAAAAAACAGGACATTCATAGGATTTTGGTTCAATTAGCGTATTAAATCTTTTGTCGCTTAAAGCATGTCAACTTTCGTTGGAAGATTTCTGTTTGGTTCCAGCTAACTCACTAACGAATATCCTTGTTTTGTCCAAGTTTGAGAGTTGCGAACAATGCGTATCCAGTTGGTATCAGTCCGTAATAAAAAAATTCGCCTCAAACGAACACACATTTTTATTAAAATATCCAACTATTTTCATTAAAACTTTATATTTTAAATCATAAAAAACAAACAAAGTATGAAATATCTCTCAAATATTTTATGCCACATAGAATAAATTCTTAAGCAGAATTATGTCATAATATTTTCTTCTGCTTATGTCTACTATAAATCAGACAACACAGTTAACGTAAATGCTAAAATGAAACACAACTCCCACAGTTTCTCAATCAGTTCTCTAAACCAACTCGTTAAGACACTAAGATGACCAATCAACGACGATATGGTATTCTGTGTTATGCACACTTTAAAACTGATGGAAACAGACACATAAAAATATTGCATTATCATGAAGTACCGTAAATGGTAAATCACAATATGTTCTAATTGAAACAGTCATGTTACATAACTAAACAATAGAGTTAATGATTAATTCTCTATAATTTATGAATGAGGAAAGAAAATGTGACAGTTCAGTAGATGAAATGGAAACTTACACTCAAGTCAACATCAAAATACAGTTATTCACTTGTGTTTTCGGAAACACATGAATACTATGTATTGGTTAATTAACTGGAAAGTGATTTCAAAAGTATCCTATTGTTAATCATTCAAAAATTCATAATAGATTATTGCATAACTTTCATGTCCTACCCTAGATCATTTACTTATTTGCTTATGCTTGTTACCCCCAAAGGAACAGAGGCTGCTGACCAGTATTCTCCAACTTACTCTCTCTTGGGCTTCCTTTTACAGTTCCGTCCAATTTCTGTTCATTCTTCCCATTCCTGTCTCCATTTCTCGGCGTAATGTGTTCCTTGGCCTTCTGCTTTTCTTTTGACCTTGAGGACTGCAAGTGAGGGCTTGTCTTGTGACGCAGTTGAGTGCTTTCCGCAATGTGTATCTTATCCACTTCCACCGCTTCTTCTTGATTTCCTCCTCCACTAGAATCTGGTTTGTTCCTTCCCATAGAAGGTCGTTACTGATGGTGTCTGGCCAACGGATTCAAAGCATTTTGCCTAAACAGGTGGAATTACTCTAGATCGTAACTTAATAAATACGTACTCAACTCGATTTTTAATATCTATATCGATATTCCATTGTATGGTCAAACATTTTTGAACAATACTTCTGTTTATCTAGTTCGTATTCATTAACTCGTGTTACTGAATCAATAGAAAATTTCGATAGAAAAACACTTCATCATTAACTTCATTATTCAAATGACAATTCATTGATAACTTGAACTAATTATTTATTGATTACTTATATATGAATCATTATTTAGTATAGTTGACAACATGAAAGTAATGCCTTTCAATGATCATTTCCATCATGTTTTGATGTAGTTTATTTGATAATTTTTTTACAGACGAAATTAAAAAAAAAAAAAACTTTTCAGTGACAAAAAAACCCATTGAGAAATTAGATATATACATGTATATTTATTTACACTTTCAATATGCAACTGTTATGTTCGTCACTAGGTACGCTTGAAGCTATTACGAGTTCACCTTAGTCGATAAACGCGAACGAGACAATGAACCAGCGTCCAGGTAGGCTACCTTGAATCCCAAGCTGTAAAACAGAAATCTTGGTAAGCGTAGAAAGTATATTCCACAAACACTCAGCAATCACAATACCATCAAGCACATAACTCTCGTCTAATTATATATCACAGAAACGTCCTTAGGACAGTCAAAAAATAGCTCACTAAAATACACAGCAGCCAATCACAGCCATGATTTTCCCTGGTGGGAAATTAAGTCTCAAGGTCAACTGATCAGCCTATGCTCGCAAACGTGAAATTCAAGATAAGGCATTTATTTATCAAGCGAGTTCTGGGGATCTAACATCCCCAACAGCAACTTTATTTTGATTTCTATAAAAAAGTGGAACGAATCATCAGTCGTAAGTTACTGTTTCTGTAATTAACTTTTAACTTCGTTCAGTAAGAAATCTAACAATCTTTCCAATTAATTTAAAAGAAAGTTTAAGATTAGGATGACTAGAAAATATTGATTTAGAAGTAAAAACTAATTCTGTGTTATTCTTTCCTCGATTCTTTTCAACCCAATAAATGACGGTAGAATAATGCGCAGAGTTACTGAAATAAAATAATAGAAAAAATCAATAATTGAACTATGAAAAGGTGACATTAAGGTTTGTACGCACGAAGCTGTTTACTGTATTGAATGTGAACCATGTCGTTTCATCATCAACTACTGAAGTTCTGCTGAAGTGAATTATTTGTATTTTTGATAGCTATAAAAATTGTTGATAGACATCTATCTTCTTGATCTATAATAATTCATATGTTTGATCTTTTTCCTATTTCTCTTTTCTTTTCTGTTCAGGAGTTCAATTCTCTATCTGACAATCATAACATACATATCAATAACTGTTTTATTGATGATACAAATTTACTGAACCGTTCAATTAATAATATCACAACAAAAACGCATAAAAGACAATTCATTCATATGTTCAATAATATTGGTCTAACCCTCTTTGATACATTAATGATGATGATGGGTGAATATAAGTATACAATAAATATTATTGAATTATATTTAGAAAATCAAATATTGACTATACCTTATCCAAAATTGACATTTATTTTTTATGTAGCATTTGTTGTTTTAATACCAATAACATTGATCAATTTAACGGTAAGTAAATTGTTCAATATTAAAATGAGAAAAGAAAGTTTTTAATGTGATTGATTTTAGGATGTGTGCATGTAGAGGATTTTGTAAGAAGTTAGCTGAAAGCCTTGAATTTCTCAAAATTCGGTCATGTAAGTGAGCAATGTTGAGAAATTCAAAAAAAAACAACTATGAATGAGCAACTTTTCAGTAGTCTTTATAATGAAGATTGGAATAAACAAAGATTGATTGTTTAACTTTCATAAGTTGTTTAGTTGAAGTAATTTTATTCGTTCATCATAATAATGGTAAATTGCAGTTATGTTATTGTTATAGAAAAAAATTCATAATCTCGAATATTTCGGTTGATTCATAGGGCGAGATAATTTTAATTGCGGTAGGTAAGAAAAATTGTGTCATGAAAAGATTTGAATTGATGACTTCATGTTATTACTTTATCCACTTCAATCTCATACATACATAACCTTTGACTTTCAAGTTCTTCGTCTAACATCAAGACTTGGTGTACATGATATCAGGTCACTTAGATTAGTGGCCATATACCAACTATCTATCTGTCTATCGAATTTGATCAGTACTGAGTGAGCATAGCATTAACCACTACTAAGCGATTAACCGATATCCTTAAATAATTTTAATCAAAACAAGTTACTCTATTTCACTCTCCATTCCTCATAGAAAATCGGTCAGTAAGAGATAGTTTGGATACTCTCACCCATCAATTTAGTGAAAATATTATCCAAACTATAAGGTCATTATTTAAATAGATGTACACAGTATTTTTATATTCAATCATATAAAATTAAAATGATATACATCATATGAGTAGTTTTCATCAAAAACTGGCAATTGGAAAACCATGAAGTATTAGACCAGAATCTTATCCTTCTATCATATTTCTCATAACTTTATACAACATGTCTAACACAAAATTGACACTGGAGTTTGTAGTTCCCGCAGAAAGTACCATAACTTTAATCCATTAAGCCAGATCTTCAACTTCATTTAGCGATATAGTGAGATAATATCTAAAGGTAACGAATGATGCTAGCAATATACTTACATATAACCAGGCAGAGTTTTAAAGGTAATTGTTCATTCAGCTTAGATCAGCTTAATGAAAATTTCCAAGTCAAGCCAAACGCTGTCCAAACATTAATAATTCGAACTGAAATCTCACCATTATTTTTTATACGTAAGCGTTTATTAAATTAATCGAAGTTTAAATTAACCGTTACACTTTTCATATATCATAAATTTATGAGTAATCATCAGATCGATTTAGTAAAAAAGAATCTATCTATCATGTAGTTATGATATACTTCACTTACTCATACACTTTCTGAGGTTATTAGTTTAATTCGACGAACCCAATAGATCAGACCTTGTTGAATGTTGGTTTCAGATAAAATTACTAATCAATCGATAATAACGCGAAGGAATTACTTCAATGTTCTATTATTGCATCTTCTATATTTTTACTGATTAGATCGGTTTAGCAGTTGGTGATATTAACAAAGCCAGAAAAAGTGCAACACAAGAATTAATTTCTCGACAAATTTACTGGTTAGATAGTTTAGAAGCGAATTTTCCACGTTGGCTATATGCTAAAGTTTATGTTCAAAAATGGATATTGAAACCAGCTAGATCAAACATACCAAGAGTAATTGCATCTTTTTTTCTTCTATTTTAAATGTTTTCTGAAACAAAGATACTTCTAGTTAGTACATATTTGTTTCAACAGAGTTGAATAAATAAAACTTTTGAAGGCAGAATGGTGGTCGATCGTAGTACTCTTCTATTTTGTGTCAACTCAGACTGGAACGATCAAGTTTGACACTTAACTGATTCATTTTTTCTAACTAAGCAAATGAGCTCACAACAATATTTAGATTGCTAAATGTTTATACAGACTAGGTCCTATGAGTAGCCTCACTTTTTTTAATCGAAATCTCTTTTCAAACTTCTGTTAACTTGTTACCCAAGTTTAAAGTAATATATTTATTTTTTTGTACGAAATGATCTATGAATAGAACACTTGTAAATACACTACCCAAACATTGTTATCGGGATCATGGGTGCATAACAGGGATAAATCTCAAGCTAGAATGACATGTTTAACTGATTCCAACTGAACTTTACCGGTCTATGGAAAAAAAGTATCTTCAAAGTAAATTAACCTGAATACACACTCAACTAAACAATTATTATACTTGATACTATTAGTATACGTAACATTGATGTTAGTAGGGATTTTTTGTTACGCATGCACGTAAACATGTCAGTTTGATATGCTTGAACTATTATGAGTTTACCTTAGTCAGAAAACGAGAGCGAGGATCGAGAATCCAGCGACACGACAGGCTACTCTAATCCAAACATCCCAAACCCCCATTGAGTGAAAAAAGAAAACTTCATATGAAGTAGAACCTTTATTCTACAAGCATCCAGAAAATATGAGGTCCCAGTTCAGAAAAGGATAAGGATCCCGGACTAGGGATCCGGATCATAAAACGTTACAGATAATGCATATTTATACAGTTAGATCGAATAGGAAACAACATTGAAGTCTGTGACATTGGCAGTTAAGACGACCGATAGGATTAGAATTAGAATTACAAATAATTCTCTTGGGATAATGGATGAATATCCAAACATTTTTAAACAATAATTCAAATAACTAAATAATTCTGCTTTTTTTGATTTAATTTGTCAAAAGCATGAACGTTCAAGACAAGAAGTAGACGAAACTGTCCAACTTATAAATCAACGGTAGGTAGACAAACATTTTTTTCATGTACCTTCAGAGTATTTAATATTCAGAAATGGTAATCATTCTTTAATATGCTGTTTACAAGTAGGATGTAAATTTCAGAATAGGATAAAGCTAAATGGGACTATATCAATGCATACCATTGACTTATAAAGACGCTGACTATTAGTCATATTCATGTCTAAAAGTGTAGAATTACTGGTTGAAACCCTTTTAGTCAGTAAGTAACATTAAATGATGCAGATCGAAAGATCACTTAAAGTGATACAGACTTATAATCTCTCTATTTTATTTTAAATATTAAAAGTTACTTATTCTATTAGAATTTCTTATTCCTCAATTTCATTAATTCTTTCGAAACTTTCAATGTTCAATTTTTAATATCATTGAATTGCGTATGTTCATCATGTTATTATTGTAGGGTTGTTATTTTTGATGGAAAAAATAACAACGTGAATCGATTTATATTTGTCAGATTCCATACTGTTCATGATAAACTAAAACTAATCAAAAGCTTCAAATCGGTTCAAGTTATTAAATTTAGACTGATCTTAAACCGAAGACATCACTTTACTTGTCCAGGGATTAATGCTAATCAACGCGAGATGACTTGACATATAAACAAACAAACAAACAATAGTCAGAAGTTCAATTTACTAAATAATTTAAATTTGCACATTCAACCTACAAACTATTATGTAATGTAGAATAATTCGAGAATAAATTTAAGTAAACGTTGTTTACATTACAAATGAAGCTCTTAAGTAAAAATATCATTGAGATTAGAATTATATCAGTGATTTATTGATTATCATTATTATTATTATCTTTCATTTAGATTGAATATAATTCATAAAAAATTAGAATGGTTCAATTATCAGTTGCAGCAAATAATGCAAAAATTGTCAATACAAATAATGGAAACACTATTGGATACAGGAAGTTATGATGATGTGGATTAAATATTTTACTCAACTATTTTATTGGTTGATTTAAGTAAAAAATTAAAAATTGGAAAATTGATTCATTTCGCTTCATCGATAACACTGTTAAATAGCCTATCAAAAGGAATATTCACGTTATATTCTGATAGTAAACATTTATTATCTAACAATATGCCCACATTATATCGAAATTTAACTAGGATTTGATCATTTTCCATGTAATTGTATTACCCAGAAAAACAAATATGTAAACTCAGAAAGTGACTTAGTATGGAGATTTTTGTTATGATATGCGGATCCCACGATCTGAATGCGATGTATGGCAACTTCCCCCCACCCAACACACACAAACAAAACGGCTACTGGAGCGAGAAAGCAAGGCTTGAATAGAGTCTATTTGGCTAACAAATACTAAGTACAAATATTCGTTTTTTCAACTAACCTATTACCAAGGTTATTTGGTCATGAGGTACACTAGGCGTGAGCGTTGCTTATAGTAACCGACTGTCCAAACTAAAGTAGGTAAATAGAGCTAACAAATTTGGACTTATGACTGAAAGTCGAATGCCTTAAGCAGAAAGACACAGGTTCACAGGTATGATTTTAGATTTTGTTATTGAATAGTTAAAGCCTATCAGAAATACGCTTCAAAATCAGGTTCGCTACTTATCAACGCCGGTCACCAAAAGGTATCCACATTTCAAAAGGAACTAGATCTCTTCAAAACTATTCGAAACACGGGCGTCTAAAGACAATGCCACTAATAATACCCGAGCGATAAATGGACTCTTATTAGTGCTCAGACGTTTTAATAATCAGTAACTTATTAATAATAAACATCATATTATCTACTGTAAACTGAGTACTTTAAATAGGTACGCTACCTTATTGGGCTAGAAAGTATTATCTGTAACGCCACTAGCGTTTTCCCAACTTTTCGAAAGTAGCACTATACCAGTGGAACATTGACCTGAGGAACATTATAGTAATGCGACATTAATAAAGCAATTTTACGGAGATGAATTCCAGCTACCATCAAACAGGCACATGATACAAAAATTACCAAACTAAAATGTCACTGATTTCTAGAATAACAAAAAAGCATTAAGTCTAAGTGAAGTGACAGAAACTTAAAACGAATGCTCACATACTCTATAGTCGTTTAGATACAATATATAATGTTTAGCTAATTATATTCACATAGCTAGGCGAACCGAACAACTCTCAATAATAACCTGAGGTTCGCGTGACTACTGAAAGACATATTCGATCGGTCGGTTGAGGACGATGCTAACTGCATTCAAGAAAAGTAAATATTCGAGATTTTACAGGTCATTTCATATAATCCACATATATCTACGCCCAACGAGTCCAGGGTCGATTTTATGACAGACAACTATAATTTAATTCATAGCCTGAAAATAACCTTCTGAATACGATTGTATTGAACCTGACTTTCAATTCAGATCTCTCAGTATTTCTTATCTTAGACATCAAATGAAACGTCCGAATCAGTTAACAAATAAATTATTGAACATCTCATCAACTTCCGTTGCGTAGTTACACTAACCAGAGGAAGAACGAACTAGAAAATTGTGTAAAGGTTTATAGCACCAGACAAACTGAAACAAGAACTTCGTATAGAAGCCAAAATTTAAACCCGTAAATGCATTATGGTCTCTACTTCTTAGTCGATATGTTGTTATAATAACCGGTTTGTTTCCCTCTTGTCTTTAATATTCACTGAGAAGACAATTAACCTGAACAATTTCCTTACCTGTTTTACGATGGACTACTGTACATACTAAATAACTGTTAATACACATGTACAGCTTTAATAACTGATTTTGTAAAAACATTTTTGTAATGACAGGTTTTTTGTTACTCAGGATTTAAATGCTAACCACTCAAATGATCGACTAAGCTTTGAATTTATATTCAACCGAAAAAATAGAGGTTTGTGTTTACTCCAGAATGAGAATATTTTTTTATAAACATAAAACTGAAATATGTACAGTAACTACAAATTTTGTGAGAATGAATTATAAGATCACAATATAAACAGTAAATCAAAATGGATTCACATCATGATTCTGAAGATCATTAGGGTAAAAGTAAAAGACTAAATCATTAAAATGTTTTTGCATAAATTATTTCTAGTCATCGGCGCTTGAATCGATAAAATTTGGCACAACATTGGCACCAATTACATCAGAATAACAGTTACTACTTTGGGATAATGTACTAGAACAAGACGTTTCTATATTTGTTTTTTCAGAATACGGAGGCATACTCCATACATTCTTGGGCAAACTATCCATTTCAAGAGGAGGAAAACACTGCACACGCATACCCTCGAAATCTCTGTATTCCATAAGTTTATTACCTGAAGACCAATGTAAGTAATATTCTTTGTCAGGAATTCGAACCACGGATTCCAGAGCAGAGATATAAGCCAATTCCTTTGCGATCCCTAAACTATCTGAAGCCCCTGAATCAATCAATTCTTGACAAACTTCTTTCCATCCATTAGAGAACAGAACTACATGTGAAAGTATATCAGGCGACCAATTAGTACATAGTAAATTGTTGAGAAGTGCTGGAGAGCAGTGTGGTAGCATAACGAAATAAAATTGGTCAGGTGATAGTTTGTAACAACCTTCTCTATTATTAGGTAGAACCTGAACAGGAAAAAACCAAATTAGGACCAAGGACCTGAACAAATGCTGTTACATTATACTAACACAATGAGAAAAAAAACGAAATGAATAAATTATTATAGTAGACTGAAGATTCTTCGCAGGATACAGCATGAAACACCACTGACGAGCTATGCAGTCAGCCAGTTACAACGTTGAACTTCATACCTACGTAAATAAGTTCAGGTTGCCATACCACATTAGCACACGGACGCAACTGTCAGTTCAAACCACTTGACGGTAGAGATAGTGTAAGTCTTAACGGTAATCGAGAAGATCAGGGTTCAAAGATGTTATTCAAGAAGTATAGTTCAGTGAGATAACTTTAGAAAGAGAAGAATAGAGGTGATGAGGAATACGGAAGATTAGAATTTCAGAGAACACAAAATGTAGATACACCTGCGCCATCGCATACGATTTTGACCCATTTCGTTCAAGACCTCTAACCATCGGTTAGTATCATTTGGCGGACCCCAACCACGTAGTCTACATCTACCAACATGACTCATTCCACTTATCAGTGACTTCATGGATTTATGCCATGTTTCGGTTTGGCCGCCCTTATCTTTCTTGCAACCTGCTCCTATACCAGAAAACAGCTCGTCGAGGCAGTTGGGAGTACGTAACACATGTCCCGACCACCTCAAATGGTGAATTTTCAATACTTCATTTACTCATTTGCCATCCCTACCCAATACTCATTTATTAACGACAGCATTGCTTACTTGGTTGCCCCAGGATACACGATCAATGCTTCGAAGACATCTGTAATCGAATACTAATAACCTACGAATATCTTCAACTCTTACCGGCCATGTTTCGCATCCGTATAGTAGGACGGAGCGAACTGCTGCGCAATAGACTTGTCTTTTGGTTAGCAATGGGATATCTCGCCTACACTATAAATGACGCAATCCGGCAAAAGCCAGCCGAGCCTTCTGTATCCGTGCTGAGTCACACACGCTACTTTCCAGACAAATTCGCTAACTATAATTTTCGAATAACACCGAGAATGTATATGTCAACAACGATTATACAAGCATGAAAAGAATTAAAACAACTTATTTACTGATGTGTGAATGATTCCAGACTGCTGGAAACGTTATGGCGATGTATCTCCTAACCAACTATACTTGGCCAGTATAAAGATTTTTTTGCAAATATTTCAGACTTTCGATGAAATACATGAGTATGGTATTAATAGTTAGATATCACTACTTGCGTTTAAGAGATCTTTATGCAAAAGTAATCTGAAACATTCCATAATTCAACCAAGTAATTGACTAAGTTTCAGCCTTTTTGATAAGTGCAGATAACCTGGATGGGGTCCCCGCAATGGACACCATAAGCGATTGAAGACATTATTCTTGGCCCCAGATCACTGAGTGACGCGGATGCATTTACTCCTTATCTTCTTGACTTCATAAACCGGCGTTTCCAGTACTTAACTCTTCTTATTACCATTGATATTACGTTACTACGACGTTTTTACTACTCATATTGTTAGTTTTATCTTAACATGTCCATGTGATGTGACATATTGGGCTAATGAATACTAGTGTTATGCTTTACGTTAATTACAAACAACTTACCTCGTTCTCGTATATGCTTATACTTATATCAGGAAAAATGACTACCACAAACTCAACCAACTTCTATATCAAATTAAAATATACTCACATGCATCCCCAGCTTTCGTATCAAAGCACGAGCCACAGACTTGAAAACGGGATCGTACAGGTGAGTACGCGACCGCTCCATACGTGGATGAAATTGCAACAACAGATCTAGTACAACTAGCTGGCGTAAACTGGCATGATGGACAGCTGGGTTACCCAATCCTAAACAAATCACATCAATCTTATTTGGCTCAATTTGTGTAGTTGATATAATTGAAAATGCCTGATTAATAGACTTTAATAAACCTTCGAGGAAAGATCTATCTGGTTTCGAAAGTAGTAAACTAGATCGCATACCATCAAATCTACGTAAAACCGTTTCCAAGCTGTCATCATCCATATAATTTAAAGTGGAAAAAGGTCTCTGGACAGAAAGACATTCTGCAGTTTTGCGTTGACGCTGTTTTTTACGTGAACAGACACGACGCCATTCTTCAGAATTACTGTCATCCAAACACATTCCAAGTTTTTTATTCAATGAGTCAAATAGCGTCAATCAGGATATCTATGTGGATTCGAATTTGCCACTCGATATCCGACATCCAATATCTTTTTCTAGTATATCTTTTCTAGTATAAACCAGTTGATTTCTTTGCGCTAGATTCTTATTTCTTCAGTATGATTCCAGGTGTTTGGTAGTGTCCGATGAATGGGAGTCTAGGCACTCGACTGTCTAGTTCTAGTCAGTTAGCAGTTGTTTGTGAATTCGTATGTTCCGTGATTGGAATGAGTATGTTTGTTTCAGGACAGTAGGGTTTCGGGATACCAGCAGCTATCACGTTAGTTGCAGTGTGGAGAATAATAGGGATAAAAGTCTAATGCTAATAAGAGTAAGTTTTCAGGACTAAGTAAACAATGGTAATCTAGTCAATTAATTGATAGTGAAAATTGCGCGAGAGAACCGGTGTAAGAGAGAGAAAAGAAACAGAGATAATAGGCTAGCCAGATTAAATTAGTGATCTGATAGCCCCAAGTTGTCTTCGCATAAAGTGAAGAGTCAAACTTGCCTTGGCTGCGTCCTCTACGTAGTTCGGACTCGTGTGCAGGCTTTCCGTGGTTATTAAACCTAGATCGCGCTCGGAGGAGACATTAGGGAGCGGACATCCATTGAGGGTGTAGATCGTTTGCGTCATGTGGGGCAGAATGTACACGATGTGATATTTCGGCTGGTTTAGTATTAGACAGTTTTTCACTGCCCGTTCCTCAATGGATGTAAGATCCTTTTGGAGCTCAGTCGAATCCTTGTCGCTTCTCCTGGACCTCCAGATCTGTGCATCGTCTGCGTTGATCAGTGCCGGCGAGCTAACTGTGTATAACTGGTCGTTAATAAATATCAGGAAGAGAGCCGGATCTGAGATATTCCCCAGTGAACCTCCCGACTTTCAGACTGGCTAACTCGCGTGCTCTCTATTTACCTTGGTACTAAACTTCCTGTTCTCGAGGTCATTTTTAAGCCAAGATACGAGTACGTCCGTGAAGCCTGTTTCCACAACCTTTGCAATCAGGCTTTCGCAAAGTCGATAAATATTATGTGCACCGGTATGTTACGGTCCCAGCAGGATGTTCAACTGTCCCATGCTATGATAAGATTGGATGCGCACGACCTTACCCTCCAAGACTCGTGTTCAGCTTCAAGGTGGATTTTGTTCTAACCCATCTACCCCCTCATCCGTTCGTTCGCCAGCCCTTCCATTACCTTTGATAGTATTGGTAGTAATGCGACTGGTCTATAACGGGCTGGTTCGTTCCTACCTGTTCCCTTGAAGGCTGGAGAGAGAGTAGCCTGTTTCCATACAGCTGGGAGTTGATGTGACTCTAATGAATGCTTAAACAGGTCATATATTGGTGAACTGAGGGCTTCTACACATTACTTCAAGACTACATGGCGTATACTGTCACACCATGGCAATAAAAAGAACAATAAATGAAATATCACCAAAGCATCAGATGGTGTGTATTCATTACGATATTCTGTAATTCTACGTAATTTCTAACAATTTAGTTTTTTGAAACTCCTCCGTTCATAAGGTTATTTGCCTATTCGTTATAATTCTAATGAATTATTTTCATTAGCCTACTTAGGTGCAGGTGTACAGTTAATGTTCTAATTATGGACTTTGTTTTGTCCAAAAACGCTTCTGTTGAGTCATGACTAAACTTTGAACAAGAATGTTTTACGTTGAGATCCCCGCCACATTCTTTTTGTTTCTCTTCTTCTTCTTCTTCTTCTCCATAAATGTTAGCCTTGTTATTGCCGAAGATTTGGGATCATTACTCAGGAGTCTATCAAATTATTATCTGACGAATCTCAACAAGAAGATAATTACTCTGCATCACTTCTTGTTATATGCAGACCTGGATTTACCCTACATTGATTCTCAACCAGCAGTCGTTCGTCGCAACGCCACCGACGTAACTCGCGCCAACTACTGTGCTGTATATTCCAGAGCCTAAAACATTATCTATAATTCTATGTGAAAAATATCAGTGCTCCGCAAAAAACCAATGTACCTTTTGAAGTTTTATTTTTATCGTTTAATAATTATTAGGAAACATTATATTAAACTCTTTTATGAAATTGCGATAGTCACCTCGATTACCACCTAAAGTCTCAAAAATCATATCTGAACGATAAAACGTATAGACATATCGATGTGGTTCGCATATCTTTTACATCACACCACAAATGATACTATGCGCAACATCAAAACTACAAACTCCATTACTCAAAGAGCCTGTTAGTGCACTCCAGAGTTCTTTTCCATATGTTGACGCCATACGTTACAAACCAATTTACAGTTTGAAACCGTTCCATAGACTGAATAATTTTCCATCTTCGAATTTCAAACTACTCGAAGGAACGGTAGATATAACGCTTCCAAAAAGCAGGACCGTTAGTGAAATTTGAAATTGAGGTTACTGAAGTTATGTGCAACTGGTTATTCATGTTGTTTGGAGTAGTTTTTCACATACACAGTTCCAAGTTAAGCCCTGGGTTGTTATGCACAGGATTGTAGGTTGATTAGCATCAGACCGAAGCTGCTACCTTGAGCTAGACTGAATGAGTTTTCGAGCGTCTCCCTAACATTAGGGCTGCCTTACTTGCAGAATTCACTGCTGTTTCCACAGTTTTCTGGATATCATTCCAAGCTTCCTCGAGGTTCCCGACCGAAGCTGCTACCTTGACGTGGTGGTCGGTCTTGCCTATCGCGATGACCCAACCGAGCTATATTGGCTTGAACATATGTTCCTGAAGGTTCTACCATGCGAGGCAGGTCGATTAGAGAACAATGAGACTAAAAGCAGCTACTCAATGTCTGAGGGCGAAGTCGTACTGCTGGCTGCAGAGGGGTGTGACAGCAGTAAGGTGTTTCCCTCAGACAACCAGCATCTGCAGCGATGCTGCCTTCTCACAAGGAAGGAAGGGTAAGGGTGCCTACTAAGGGCTTTCAAGAGCGGAGCTAATACTCAAAAAACACTTCACAAAATGACTGTGAGTGACAGGCCTCAAGCAGTTGTCCCTTGGACTATGCGGTCACGCAACCAGGTCGTTAAGACCAACACTAATCTACCTTCATTTTCAGGTTTCTCAAGAAACAACCTTCCACGGTGTGGGCAGCCGGGAAGTGACAAACGCCCTCATACCCGTAAAAGCACACGAGACCAAATTGGTCAAAATCAAATGCTTCTTATACCCCCTAATCTCTCTCTGATCTCCACGATCAACTCTTCTCACATTCCTTTATCACAGTGCACAGCTAATGCAAAAGATGCGAGTTCACGGAACGTCATTTCTGGTCTCCTGACTAGACTATATGTTGGAGCATTCAATGTACGGACTAAGTGAAAATGAAAGATACCTAGGTGGATGTAATGGTGTCGCGGCTCAGAGAACAGACAATGGCATCCTTTGTTGCAACTATGCACAGATAATCAACTACTCCTAGCAAACACTAACTTTAAGCATAAGGAAAAGCATCTCTTGACCTGGCGACCCCCAAGGTCGTCTCAGCGTTGGACCCAACAAGATCACATTGCCGTCAGCCACCGATGGAGGGGTTCGGTAGAGGACTGTCGCTCGTTCTGGAGCACATGTTTAGATTCAGATCATGCCCTAGTGCGAGCTTGTATTTGTTTGCGCCTTACTGGGATTTACTTAATGATAATAAAGCTAGGAATATATTTCTGGAACAATTAGAAAGAGAGTTAGGCGACCATGTAACCGATTCTCATCCGGAAGCAGGTTGGAATGTTATCAAAAATGTTGTGGGAACGGCAGTGATATCTACAAGTAAGGTAAACCATAAGGCTAGAATGAAGCCATAGATCACTGTAGCATCTACCGAACTGATGGATGCTCGAAAATCCATCCCGACTGGCTCTGAGTGCGATGAGGAGCGGAGTCAGCTTAGACGTAGGCTGATAAAAAGCCGAAGCAATGACCCAGAACAGTGGTGGGTGGAGAAAGCGAGAGAGATGGAAAAGGCAGCGGCGATCGGCAACAGTAGACAACTTTTCCGACTTATCAAGGAAACTGGTATTAGGAGCCGAAATGTGAGTGAGACTTTTGCGGAAAGGAATGGTCTTACTATCCATTCTTAATCCAGGAGACTGGACCGATGGGCAGAACACTTTAGGGATCAGTTCAACTGGCCTCGAGCCATTCTTCGGTTACCCACGATCTTCAGTCATCCTGAATGGCAAGTCTACGTAAGTCCCCCAAGTCTTAATGAAGTTGAAAAAGCGTTAGGAAATCTGAAGCGAGGATGAGCTGCAGGTCCTTATACACTGACACCTGAGGTATTTAGGGAGGGTGGTCCAGTTTTAGCAGCTAGGTTGACTGAGATCTTAGGTGGAATCTGGGAACTGGACATAATCCCATCCGAGTGGCCTCAATCACTGATTGTCCCAATCTATAAGAAAGGACAAAAGTGTTCTTGTGACAATCACAGGGGAATAAGTCTAACTAATATAGTATCTAAAATATTGGCCTCAGTAATACTTCGACGCTTAACGAAAGCTCGTGAAGAGCAAACTCGAGAAAACCAGTCTGGTTTTCGACCTGGACGTGGCTGTATAGACCACATCTTCACACTACGACAGGTCCTGTAACACAGAAACACATTTAGGCGTCCTACAATAGTTGTTTTCCTGGACCTTAAGGCGGCATTCGACTCTGTTGGTTGTGAGGTTCTGTGGCAGTGTCTGTCTTCGAAAGGTGTACCAGAGAAGTACATTAACCTTATACAAGCTCTCTACTCGAACACCAATGGTCGAATGAGAGCTTATGGCGAACTGTCAACGGAATTGCTTACTTCAAGTGGTGTTAGTCAAGGATGTCCACTTTCCCCATTTTTGTTTAATTTTATCAGAGACATGCTCTTAGAAATAACCTTATGCTCGTCAGATTTTTCAGGATTAGACCTATTACCAGGTGGCTCGCTAATTGACCTAGAATATGCCAATGACATAGTCCTACTTGGTGAAGACGCTGACAAAGTGCAGAGTCTTTTGACCACCCTAAGCAACAATGCAAGCATGTTCAGGATACGGTTTCCCCGCTCGAAATGCAAAGTGTTGCTTCAAGAGTGACTTGCGTCGGCACCTGAACTAGTGATTGGGAGTGAAGTAGTTGAGCGTGTCGACCGTTCCACTTATCTGGGGAGTCTCATCAATGCTGGTGACTGAAGAAATCTCAGCTCGGATACAGAAAGCTCGATTGGCTTTTGCCAACCTGCATCACCTATGGCGCAGGCAAGATATCCGTTTGCTGTCTAAAGGACGAGTGTACTGTGCAGCAGTTCGCTCCATCCTACTGTACGGATGCGGACTTTCGTAAGTTACTAGTCTTCGATCATCTGTGTCTCCGAAGCGTTGCTCGTGTTTCCTGGGACAACCGTATAAGCAATGCTGTCGTTAGAAAATGAATACTAGGCAGGGATGGCAAATCTATAGATGAAGTAGTGAAACTTCATCAGTTGAGGTGGTTGGGACATGTGTTGTGTTTGCCTAACCACCGACTGCCTCGACGAGCTTTGTTTTGTAGTGTAGGAGGAGGTTGGAAGAAAGTTAGGGACGGCCAAACCAAAACATGGCAGAAATCCATGAAGTCACTGATAAGTGGACTGAGTCATGTTGGTAGATGTTGACTACCTGGTTGGGGTCCGCGAGACGAAAGTCACCAATGGTTAGAGACCTTGAACAACATGGCTCAGAATCGTTTGCGATGGCGCAGGTGCATCCACTCTTTGTGTTCTCTCTAATTCTAATCTTCTGAATTCCTCATAATCTCTTTCTCCTTCTAAATTTATCTTACTGAATTATACCTCTAGAATTATATCTTTGCACCCTAGACTTTTCCGTAACTGTTAATACTTCTACCCTCACCATCACTCTTGGATTTGAACTGACAGTTGAGTCTCTGTGCAGATGTGGTATGGCAACCTGAACGGATGTACTTACGTACGAAGTTCTGCGTTGTATCTGTCAGTCTCTGTCTTGACACGTAGGTTATCCAGTTTGATGTTGTGAGAGAAGGAACATCTAGATTGGTCATTTATCCAGAAATGTTTTACTCGAGTATATTGTGAAAGAAGGCTTAAGACTGACAATTATAGATATAAGCTTCGTATAGAAAATAGGGTGTACTTTACCAAAGAAGTAACATGAAATTCCGATGTTGCCTTAGCGATGAGATGTAACAGATTCTTGTCGAGAATAAAGTATGCAACTATACGTTTTAACGACAAACCACTTAAGCTACTAGTAGACACAGGTTCCGATATTACAATGATCTCTAGAGATACTTGTATCAGACTTGGTAGGCCTGAACTTTGCCTTATATTTTCAGTGCTGCGAGTGCCGCAGGAACTATATTAACCCTTCTCAGAGAATTTCAGCTGACACTCATTGTGGGCATAAAGTTTGTGACTGAAAAATGCTACATTTCTGGAACCAAACATACATGGGACATAGAACCTTGGAGTGACCTTGCCGTAAAGTCCATGGAGGACTGATCCGCCATTAGGCAATTGCGGTAGAGAAAGTATGTTTCCCCAACCACACTTTGACTTTTGGTTGGCATATTCAAGCATACAGTTAAGCACTTCCGACGAAGTTACTTTGCCTATTTCCTTGTGGCTTGGGTAAATTGTGTAACCCGTTATCGTTTAGAGACTTCTTATGAGAGTCAGTGAAGTTATCATGAATCTGTACCTTCGGTTAACCTAATTTATTCAGATTTCATTTTCATAGCTGTAGAATTATACACAGTACTAGAAGTCTAAGTGGGCTAATGGTTTGTAATGTGACCAAATAACTGTAAACTCAGATGGAAATTGTAGCAACTTGTTCATACTGTTATAAAAATTTCGAGAACCTAGACTTTCAGCTTGTATAGCACAACATACTGATTTAGAAGATGTAGCTGAACTTTTTGAATAGAAATAGCAGTCACGTACTACTAATTTATTAATGTATTATTCATTATCAGAAATTACGTGGGACTAGTCGTGATGTTGATTAGTTGGCTAGATTTAAGGTGCTTATTCATTCCGATCGATTTTATATAGGAACTATTGAAGTGTTTTATAGAAGTCTAGGGAATATACCAAATACAAATTTAGTCATGTAAGATTTGCTTGGCGAGGATTTCCTCAACAAAATTTCTCTTGTTATATATTGCTTATATTAACGTCCTATGAAGTGCTTTCCTATCAGTACGATCCTTATGGTATTAAAGTTTAGAAGTACCGAAACCATTACCCTTATATTAACTATATTAACAGTATCAAAGGAGAAAAATGATTTTCATAGAAAACCCTAATAATGTGGTGTTCGAAACCGTGGAAAGTAGAAAGGAAGTCTCGTCAATGTCTGATTTATTTAGAACCATGTCGCTTTGTTTTTCTCCAGACACCTTTAGGAACCATAATCTCACTTTAACTTTTCACAAAATCGCTGATATTAGTATCATTTCGATCATGAGAAATTCAGATTAAAATTTAAAAAGAGACAATGGATGCATCTGTGCCGTTGTAAACGACTCTGAGCCATGTCATTCTAGGTCTCCAACCTTCGCTAACTACTGCCTCGTGGACCCTAACTTGTTAATCTACACCCGCTTACATGACTCAGTTCAGTTCTCAGTGACTTCATGGGTTTTTGTTATGTTTTGACCTGGTCGTGCCTAGCTGCCAGCCTTCCCCTGCACCACGAGATGTCGCTGGTCGGGGCAGTCGTTGATTGTGCATTCGTAATACGTTCCAAATAAATCAACTGATGATACAGTAATTCATAGATTTTGACCAATTTGGTCTCGTGTGCTTTTACGGGTATGAGGGCGTTTGTCACTTCCCGGCTGCCCACACCGTGGAAGGTTGTTTCTTGAGAAACCTGAAAATGAAGGTAGATTAGTGTTGGTCTTAACGACCTGGTTGCGTGACCGCATAGTCCAAGGGACAACTGCTTGAGGCCTGTCACTCACAGTCATTTTGTGAAGTGTTTTTTGAGTATTAGCTCCGCTCTTGAAAGCCCTTAGTAGGCACCCTTACCCTTCCTTCCTTGTGAGAAGGCAGCATCGCTGCAGATGCTGGTTGTCTGAGGGAAACACCTTACTGCTGTCACACCCCTCTGCAGCCAGCAGTACGACTTCGCCCTCAGACATTGAGTAGCTGCTTTTAGTCTCATTGTTCTCTAATCGACCTGCCTCGCATGGTAGAACCTTCAGGAACATATGTTCAAGCCAATATAGCTCGGTTGGGTCATCGCGATAGGCAAGACCGACCACCACGTCAAGGTAGCAGCTTCGGTCGTGTTCACTATCACTCTTGGATTTGAACTGACAGTTGCGTCTCTGTGCTGATGTGGTATGGCAACCTGAACTGATGTACTTACGTACGAAGTTCTGCGTTGTATCTGTCTGTCTCTACAGTAATTCATTAATTCATCTGCCATTCTAATTCGGTACTCTTTTCTTGACGCCAGAGGACCTAAAGCGTATGCCCGCCGCTTAACCCAGGTAGTTTGGCACCAAGGATCCACTTAGGAGGTTTGGGAAACCCTGTTTCCTGAAGATAGGTCCCATAATAGTGAACGAGTAAATGGTCACCTGGTACTGTGAGACTGCATCTCTTAATGCGGCTTATCTACCTTGTAGATCAAATCTCAAGGTCGACGGTTTGGGGATCGGTCATTTAGCAGAACCATCTAATTCGCTTTGAGTCTTCACAAATTTACTGATTTGTGTGGCACAAATATTTAGGTATCCCTTTGTACCATTGCTCGTGTTTAAATAATAACGTCAGTCAGGTTCAAAAAAATTCCTGCGTGGAAGTTAGTCAAAATATTATTTAACCAAATTTATCCATTTTATCTTTCGTTTGATATATTGAATTGGTTTGCTTTCGTTTGAGTTGTTTATGCAACTAAGGAATCCATTGAATGTCAAGTTACTGGCAGATTATTTTGAGAAAATAAAACCTATAATCTCCAGTTAATTGATGTAGAGTGTTTGTAGAATTTTTCATTAAATTTTCAGCAAACTTCGCTAATAACTCCGTACTTTTTTTTATTTGAAGTAAATTTATAGGAATGGAGTTTGATGTATTTGAAAAGTTAAGTGAACTGGAGACTGAAATCCACATTCTGAAGAAGGAACTCGAAGAAAAAGATGCATTCATACAGAACTTGATGGATAAAAACACAGACTTAGAACGTCGTCTCCTGTCTCTTGATCAAAAAAGCGTGGTCAGTGACGACAATTTGCCAAGCGTAAAAGAGGTTTCTGCCAACGGTTCGAATACAACCAATTCTAAGACATATGGTGCAATCGCTTAGTAAAATTTATATTTCATTCTTAGGTGCATCGATAGCTAATATGCTTAAAGAAACATCAGAAGCTGTTGTACGTAATACAGGCTATACCTTTGATGAACGAACTGGATTGTATTACGATCATAAAAGTGGCTATTACTATGACCCAGTATGTTATTTCAAACTTCTTGACATCGCAAATATTTTTAGGAGAATCAGTTATTTTACGAACCAAAAACTGGAACGTACTATAAATATAATTCCGAAACCGGTGAATATACAAATTATACTGCATCAGAAGAAGATGCAATGAATAGTAAATTCAGAGAATTTACTCATCCTGTTTATGCGCATTTACTAAAGGTAAGAAGTTTCATCCACAAAATATAGTGTTGACTAATTTTTACAATTTGATGCAAAAATTTGTTTGCTTAAAACAAATTATAGATTAATTAAAAACCTTTTTTGTAATGTCGCAGCCTATTCTATTTAATCATTTTAGGTCAGTTTATATCGAGTCATCGGATCATCAGTGGAAATACTTGTACAGGAAACAATCGAATCCACTCAAAAGAAACAAACATTTAACATTTTATTCTCGATTTCCTTACTTACGTACTCTTTTATTTTCATTACTTTTCACTTTCGGGATGTAATTATTCGGGGTGTTAAATGAAGAAATTGCAACAGCGCCACAAAACGGAAAAAGAAAATGATTATGGTCACCGATTGAAGACTGTATCTAGGTATAGTCGGTCAACAAGCAGTGATATTGGGCATCGTAGAAGATGGCGAAGTCGTAGTAACTCTGGTTCGCGATATTGCCGTTCGTACTACAAACATAAGTGTGAAAGTCCATCCGTTCACGGACATTCAAGATGTAGACAAAGGTCCTACAAACACTCCTATCGTTCTGGCAGTTCTCACAGTGATGAAAGACGCTATAAGCGCAATAAACATCGGAGAAGAAAGCACTCCCATCGACACAGACATCGATCATCTTCCACTACTGGTTCTATGTGTTCATACAAAAGTCGAAGTGAGTTCTCATGAACTTGCATCCTATAATATGGATTTGTTCTTTAGTTTTTATTGTGTATTAACATTTCGATCCCACTTTTTCATCTTTCGAATTAGTCGATGCGTGAACAACAGTTTCCGCTTAAAGTACGTTTCTTTGTTTAAGAATGCATTTATCCATCGTTTTATTTCTGTACATGAGTTTTATAAAAATGATGAGATGTTTCTTTTGTTATTTCTGTATGTTTAAAAAGTAAAATAACAACTGTAAATACTATCTAAAATGTTTATTATTTTTATATTATTAGATTAAGAATAAAGAATACGTTTAATTCTCATTCAGCAAATCAGTTTTTTTGATATTAGGTCATCGATTATTCCAAAATTCATTTGGTTTTTTCCACAAACTCAAGTTTTATAACATGCACAGTGTCTACTCATTTTTGGTGAAAAGTATGTATATGTTATTTGGTAAAGTTTTGTGTCCTGCAAGATTAGTGTTTATAACAGAACAAATTTTTTTAATTATCTGGAGGGGGTAATAGCCGGTGGTTTCGTTGATCAAACATTTAATTATTGACATACATGATTATCATAACCGATATTCGTAGCTGAAGTGAATCTTAACGACTTCGTTGTCGGTCCAAATGGTCTTTGTACGACAATCCATTATTTTTTTCATATGAGATAACAGTTGCGGTTACACTAATTTTCAGTATGAACCATAATCCACCGTCCTAGGGATTCGGTTTTACACGTCCAAACACTTATGTTATTGTTATAAATCTGATATATCTTCTCTGCTAGTTTTGTCTTATAACCGGCTTCACCAATCATTTCTCGACTTTCATTAAATTGATCTGTTTTTATTTTGACTTAGACATTTTTGAGAGATGTTTTTTGTTATCCTAAAACTGCTATCTAAAGTCGTCTCAATAATGAGTCTAATATTTTATCTACTGGCCACTTTACCCTTTAAAGTTGTGTTGTAGATTATTATGTCTTCTCTATACTTGCTAGCACGCTAATCTTTATACAATATCTGAGCATGTCTGCCGTCAATCTTACCGTGATTTTCAGGTGTGTTGGATAATTTAGAACGAAATCCCGTGTGCTCATTTTTTGTAAACAGTAATAAGTATTCTTAAATCTCACAAATGCCAGTGAGCTGAATTAAAAATATTTACCTGCACACTTTGTTTTTTGAGCGTAACTAGCCTTTGTTTTAGCTTTAAACGTTCTTTAGAGTTTGCATTTGAAAGTGAACAGTTTTCATGCGGACAACTCAGGCTTTTACAGGAATCAGCAAGAAGACGACATGGAAAAGCCGGAAAATCTAACTGGATGAAAATCGATCAAAGTGAATGTTATACATTAAATAAATTTCTGATTAAATATTTTGTCTTGTAAATTTTCATTTTTAGCTGTCAACTTTATTCAATAAATTGATTTATGCCGTTGTTTCACTAACTGGCTATAACGTTGTTAAACTGGGAAATCAGCTGTTGCGGTGTAATTGTGTTTCAAAGATACACTTATCAATTATTCTGTGGATACTATCGAAATTCTAAAGTAGGATAAATAATTCGACTAATTACAGATGTTGAACAATTTTTTTATCCATGTTTCATTGACTACTTAGTCAGAATTTTATTCGTTCTTTTAAACAGTTTTTGTAGCTAAAATAATTTAACGAAACTCTTAACCATACTTCGAATTTATTTAAGGATAGTGGATCTGTAAAACCTTTAAAACCTCAAGACAAATTCTACCTATATGTGATCTATGTCTCTTTAATGACGTTTAGTTGTACATTTTGGCATTCTCTTAGCGGCGTATGTCAAAATAATTAGTTTGTGATATAAAAATTTGAGGTCTATAGATCTTATCTAAAGTTTCTTTCCTAATATCAAGTAAGTTAATATATAGGACATATGAGTAGTTAATTAGTCTCTCTTATTTCTGAACCAAGTCATATTTCGCTCACAGTAGCTTATAGTACTTAAAAATAACTATTTGAATGTTCCTACTGCCCATTACCGTATGATTAGTTTCTATTCCAAATAGCTTCATATCGTCAATTTAATTTGCTTGTAATGAAAAAAGTTCATTCCAGTTTTAGAGTTTTATGTGTACATCAAAGTACATAGTGTTGATTATATGCTCGTCATACACAACTAAATAGCCAGTATATGGATAGTGATATTAACTTTGCACCAAGTTTTGTTTGGATGGATGAAGTAGTATTCTGTTTATTGAAATTCATTTTCCTCTAAACTGTTTGCATTCATTTGGTACTACACGAGTAAAACTTCAATCTTGTTGTATCTTTTCTTTCATGACCTTAGTACGTGTATGTAAATGAGAGAATTGATGTGGTAGAATCATAATTGAGTGCTCCTGATCCGTTTATCATTTTGGGTGCTTAATATCGAATCTGTCAACAATTCTCGATCTTTGAAGTAAGCGTATTATTTTATAGTATCCCCTAGTAATTATAAGGGTCCGCGGAAGTAAGTAAGACATAAGGATTGATATATTATCCACTTGTTATTTATGGGGTTATCTTTTGCGTCAATTATATTTGAAGGGTAAACAAGATAGCGGCTCTTCACCATGGAAAAAATTAATTCAAGTAAGTAAGTGAGTTATAGCAAACATGGAACAAATGCGTACCTGTTAATTCAAAGTAAGTCTTAAAATTGTAGTCCTATATTTCACACCTTAATTAGTAAACTTCTTAGATATATGGGGTCTAGGTTGATTTTCTCAAATCATCAGATGAAAAGCTATGGCTAGTAAAACAGGTTTTGGTTTTAGGTATGATTATCGTCCTATCTATACTCTCTAATATTGTGGTAGGAAGGCGATTCAGATAAACTAGTGCCAAAAGTCATTCAACTTTGTGCCTCCTAATTTTAAAACTATATTTCCTTTCGCAAAGATACTGATGACGTTTCTTAAAGTCACGTGGGTGTTTTCCTTCTTGCTTCCTTATTCTTCGTATACATTAAACTCAGGACATTTCGTTACTTCATCCATCGTCACTCATCTGTCGTCAATTGTTGTGAATGAGTTGCAGTTGTTTCTCCGTTACATTTTTGCAAAACCTCTCCATTTACCAGGCAAAGTAGTACTTATGGATATCATGTTTTATCTCTTATTCTCACCAAGTGGTGCAAATCAAAATTATCCAACTTGGTACCGTCTGATATGTTCGTCAGTGTGATACACAGCTCAGCGTAAAACCCGTTGGTTCTTCTGTTTTTTTTTAACTTCAGTATTCTCTATGTTTGACACATTCATCATTCACTTTTTCGCTTACTCATAAAAAGTACGTTTTTCTAGTCAAAATCGTTCACTAGGCAAGCGATAATATTCATCTTCCGGAGTGTAAAAATAATTCAGAAGCTAATATAACTTAAATTCATCGTTACTTTATAAACAAACCTCGGCCTGAGCGTACGTTTTTAATAAAAAAAACAAAATTGATTCACATTTATCCATCAGAAGGGTAGTTTAATCATCACAGGTTCGATGATTCATTCGTTATTTTAGTTCCTTAGTAAGTAATGCGCTCATATCCATAAGTTCTTGTTGTTTATCTGCGATAATATCATTACAAAATGATCGATACAACTTAAAGAGAATATAGAAGCTTTTCTAGAAATTGAATATTTGTAGAGATCATCTTCATATTCTTATCGTTTCAGTGATGTTTAATATCCTACACAACTGGTGAATTATTTGAGATCGGATAATTAGATCTGATGTGCGTAGTATTGTTATTACTTAGTAAACTTGCTTTCTCAGTATTCGAACAGTTCAGAGATTCGGTTCTTAGGACACCAACACTTTCGAAAGCTCTATGATAAGCTCCATTATGATTCGTAACTCTTTCCTTAACGCGTTTCCTTGTTAATTTGTGCATCTATGAATACAAGCGAATACAACCTTGATTGGAGTATAAACCATTCAACAACGAGATTACAACACGTTCTCCTGGTAAAAGGTATCTTATAAGCTTGTTCTACGATGATTTTTATCAAGATAAGTTGCACTACAACCAGCGTTAGCAGCGAACGGTAGATAGAGTTATTGGAGCATCTTATGTGAAAGTACCTGCCTGAAAACAACACATATGTCATCGATTTTAACTATTAAAGATCATTCACAGTTTTCATTTAGTGATATTGATTCATAATCATTTCTCGAATTGTTAATCCACTCAACACAGGACGACTAATTAGGCGAACGAGTCACTCTCTAAAGTACAACGCAAATTATTCAGGTATTCTTTTAAAGGTTAAGTTTGCTTAATGTCTCGTTATGTTGTCAGTCAGTTATAACGTAGATCTTTTTACGTACGTGCAGAAGCTCAGGTTGCCATACCACATTAGCACATGGACGCAACTGTCAGTTCAAACCACTTGACGGTAGAGATAGTGTAAGTCTTAACGGTAATCGAGAAGATCAGGGTTCAAAGATGTTATTCAAGAAGTATAGTTCAGTGAGATAACTTTAGAAAGAGAAGAATAGAGGTGATGAGGAATACGGAAGATTAGAATTTCAGAGAACACAAAATGTGGATACACCTGCGCCATCACATACCATTTTGACCCATTTCGTTCAAAATCTCTAACCATCGGTTAGTATCATTTGGCGGACCCCAACCACGTAGTCTACATCTACCAACATGACTCATTCCACTTATCAGTGACCTCATGGATTTATGCCATGTTTCGGTTTGGCCGCCCTTAGCTTTCTTGCAACCTGCTCCTACACCAGAAAACAGCTCGTCGAGGCAGTTGGGAGTACGTAACACATGTCCCGACCACCTCAAACGGTGAATTTTCAATACTTCATTTACTAATTTGCCATCCCTACCCAATACTCGTTTATTAACGACAGCATTGCTTACTTGGTTGCCCCAGGATACACGAGCAATGCTTCGAAGACATCTGTAATCGAATACTAATAACCTACGAATATCTTCAACTCTTACCGGCCATGTTTCGCATCCGTATAGTAGGACGGAGCGAACTGCTGCGCAATAGACTTGTCTTTTGGTTAGCAATGGGATATCTCGCCTACACTATAAATGACGCAATTCGGCAAAAGCCAGCCAAGCCTACTAGATCCGCGATGAGATTTCTTCACAAACCATGCCGTCAGCACTGACGAGGCTCCCGAAAAAAATGAACAGGTCAACACGCTCAACCGCAAGCCAATTATGAATCAACTGTTTGCATTTCGAGGGGGAGAGTCGCACATCGAAAATACTTGCATTGATGCTCAAGATGGTCAGAAGACTGCGCTTTGTCAGCATCTTCACCAAGTAGAACTATATCATCGACATATTCTAAGTCAACAAGCGAATCTCCTGGTAGAATGTGCATCCCAGAAAAATCAGACAAAGATAATGTTAACTCTGCAAATACGTCAATGACAAAGTTGAACAAGAATAGAGAGAGTGGACAGACTTGACGGACACCACTTGAAGTAACTAATTCCGATGACAGTTCGTCATAAGCTCTAACTCGAACAGTGGTTAACGAGTAGACAGCTTGTACGTAGTGAATGTACTTCTCTGGTACACCTTTCAATGACAGACACAGAACATCACAATCGTCAGAGTTGTATGCCGATTTAACGTCGATAAAAACTACTATTGTGGGGCGTCCGAACTTGTCAATGTTCTATGAACTGATGTAGTGTGAATATCTGATCTATACATTCACGTCCAGCTCTGAAACAAGCCTGGTTTTTTGCAGTCTGCCCTTCACGAGCTCCAGTTAGGCGTCGGAGTATAATCGAGGCTAACATTTTAGACACGTTATTGGTTAGACTGGTTCCTCCGTGAATGTCACAACAGGACTTTTTCCCTTATAGATATGGACGATCTGCTGCTTTAAACATCGCTCTCGATTTCGCTAACCACCGCCATTCACGATAATTTTGTGGGCTTTTTGTCAGCCTACAACTAAGCTGACTTCACTTTTCAACATGTAAAGAGTCAGACGGGATGAATTTCGGTGCGTCAATCAGTTCACCAGATGCAACTGAGATCCACTACTTCTCCCCGACCCACGGTTTGCCTTACCAGCAGATATCACTACAACTTACAAAGCTTTTTGAATATAGCGCTAAGCTGCCTCGGGGTGAGAATCACTTACGTGGCTGCCTAGTTGCTCCTGAAATATATTCTTAGCTGTACTATTATTAAGTAGAACCCTAATAGGTTTTCTTGTGGTGCCTTTCCCACGTCCAATAAGCCGCAAACGAATACGCGCTAGCACAGAACGAGCTACAATCCACCATCGAAACACCTCCATCAATGACGATATTGTCTAATTGGGTCCAGTGTTGGGCCGACTTTGGGGTCGCCATGTGAAAAGATATTTTTCCTTGTGCTTAAAGTTGGTATTTGCTAGATATAAGCGGTTATCCTAGCATAGCTGAATCAGACGGTCGTCATTATTTGATCTTTGAACCGCGACACCATAAGATCCACCTAGGTGTCTTTCCTTTTCACCTAATCTACCTACTCGAGTATTGAAGTCACCAGTCATTATTACTACGTCAGAGCGCTTAACGTTTTGGAAGAGGACCGAAAACCTTCTGTGGAACTCATCTTCCACCTCGTTTGAACGACGAAGAGACAACGGCGAGTGTCCCTATCAATGCATGTCCTTACTGTCCCGTTTAGTCGGACAGCGCACAAGCGACTATCTACTGGGATCCAGTCTAAGAGAGCTAGTTCTGCTCTAGGACTTAATACTATACCTACACCATCGAGGCCACGGGTAGCGGAAGCAGGGTGTCCAAATACATCAAGCGCAAATCGATTTGATTCTCTATCTGGACGAGGTAAAATCAAATACTGATTTTCTCGAATCTGGTATGCACGTTTTGGATTCCAGTGTCCTAGCTATTTAAGCCTGCTGCCCTATTCGACACAGGTTTCGGACATCAAAAGCTTCAACATATAGTTCAGCGCGGGGTTTCAGGAGTCCAGGAATAATGTTTCGTGAGCTCAAACCGTTTGCTTCAGCGGCTTGAGGTGATAAACTATGGAAGAACAGTCGGTCGAAAAGATAAGAGTTTTTAAGAGGTGTGGAAAGGATTTGATTGTGACAATTCGGTCTCATTTGCCTTTGCGGATGTAAGTGCGGATGTTACTTCCGTCTGCCCACACCGTGTAAGTGTGTTTCTTTTGGAACCTGAAGAAATAGGTAAATTTTCGATTGTCTCAACGACCTGGGAGTGTGAACGCAGAGTCCAGGGGACAGCTTCTTGAGATCGGTACGCACGGCCTTTTTATGAGAGGTTTTTGAATTGTTACCTCCGTTCCTTTTAAAAGTTCCTACCTGCGGAAACGTTAAGGTGGTGTGAAATTTTTATTGTAGACATTTTCTAACCCCTTCTTTCCTTGTGAGAGGGCAGCATCGCTGCAGATGCTGGCTGTCCGAGGAAAACACCCTGCTTCCGCTACCCGTGGCCTCGATGGTGTAGGTATAGTATTAAGTCCTAGAGCAGAACTAGCTCTCTTAGACTGGATCCCAGTAGATAGTCGCTTGTGCGCTGTCCGACTAAACGGGACAGTAAGGACATGCATTGATAGGGACACTCGCCGTTGTCTCTTCGTCGTTCAAACGAGGTGGAAGATGAGTTCCACAGAAAGTTTTCGGTCCTCTTCCAAAAGGTTAAGCGCTCTGACATAGTAATAATGACTGGTGACTTCAATACTCGAGTAGGTAGATTAGGTGAAAAGGAAAGACACCTAGGTGGATCTTATGGTGTCGCGGCTCAGAGAACAGACAATGGCATCCTTCGTTGCAACTATGTACAGATAACCAACTACTCCTAGCAAACACTAACTTTAGGCATAAGGGAAACGTCTCTTGACCTGGCGACCCCCAAAGTCGTCTCAGCGTTGGACCCAACAAGATCACATTGTCGTCAGCCACCGATGGAGTGGTTCGGTAGAGGACTGTCGCTCGTTCCGGAGCACATGTTTAGATTCAGATCACGCTCTAGTGCGAGCTCGTATTTGTTCGCACCTTACTGGACGTAGGAAAGACACCGTAAGGAAGCCTTTTAGGGATTTTCCTAATGATAATAAAGCTAGGAATGTATTTCAGGAACAATTAGAAAAAGAGTTAGGCGACCATGTAACCGATTCTCATCCGGAAGCAGGTTGGAATGTTATCAAAAATGTTGTGGGAACGGCAGTGATATCTACAAGTAAGGTAAACCATAAGGCTAGAATGAAGCCGTGGATCTCAGTAGCATCCACCGATCTGATGGATGCCCGAAAACTCATCCCACTTGGCTCTGAGCATGATGAAGAACGAAGTCAACTTATGCGCAGACTTATGAAAAACCTACGTAACGATCGCGAACAAGGGTGGGTGGCGAAAGCAAAAGCGATGGAAAAGGCAGTGGCGATCAGCAACAGTAGACAACTTTTCCGACTTATCAAGGAAACTGGTATTAGGAATCCTAGTGTAAGTGAGACTATCTCAGAAAATGACGGGACTATTATTTATTCTCAATCCAGGAGACTGGATCGATGGGCAGAACACTTTAGGGATCATTTCAACTGGCGTGGAGCCACTCTTCGGTTACCCACGATCTCCAGTCATCCTGAATGGCAAGTCTACGTAAATCCCCTTAGTCTTAATGAAGTTGAAAAAGCGTTAGGAAATCTGAAGCGAGGACGAGCTGCAGGTCCTTATACACTGACACCTGAGGTATTTAGGGAGGGTGGTCCAGTTTTAGCAGCTAGGTTGACTGAGATCTTAGGTAGAATCTGGGAACTGGACATAATCCCATCCGAGTGGCCTCAATCACTGATTGTCCCAATCTATAAGAAAGGACAAAAGTGTTCTTGTGACAATCACAGGGGAATAAGTCTAACTAATATAGTATCTAAAATATTGGCCTCAGTAATACTTCGACGCTTAACGAAAGCTCGTGAAGAGCAAACTCGAGAAAACCATTCTGTTTTTCGACCTGGACGTGGTTGTATAGACCATATCTTCACACTACGACAGGTCCTGGGACTCTGTTGGTCGTGAGGTTCTGTGGCGCTGTCTGTCTTCGAAAGGTGTACCAGAGAAGTACATTAACCTTATACAAGCTCTCTACTCGAACACCAATGGTCGAATGAGAGCTTATGGCGAACTGTCAACGGAATTGTTTACTTCAAGTGGTGTTAGTCAAGGATGTCCACTTTCCCCATTTTTGTTTAATTTTATCAGAGACATGCTCCTAGAAATAACCTTATGCTCGTCAGATTTTTCAGGATTAGACCTATTACCAGGTGGCTCGCTAATTGACCTAGAATATGCCAATGACATAGTCCTACTTGGTGAAGACGCTGACAAAGTGCTGAGTCTTTTGACCACCCTAAGCAACAATGCAAGCATGTTCAGGATACGGTTTCCCCCCTCGAAATGCAAAGTGTTGCTTCAAGATTGGCTTGCGTTGGCACCTGAACCAGTGATAGGGAGTGAAGTAGTTGAGCGTGTCGACCGTTCCACTTATCTTGGGAGTCTCATCAGTGCTGATGGCCTGGTGACTGAAGAAATCTCAGCTCGGATACAGAAAGCTCAAATGGCTTTTGCCAACCTGCATCACTTATGGCGCGCAGGCGAGATATCCTCTCACTAACCGAAGGACGAGTGTACTGTGCAGTAGTTCGCTCCATCCTACTGTACGGATGCGAAACATGGCCGTTAAGAGTAGAGGACTTTCGTAGGTTACTAGTCTTCGATCATCTGTGTCTCCGAAGCGTTGCTCGTGTATCCTGGGACACCCGAGTGAGCAACGCTGTTATTAGGGTGCTAGGTGAGAATGGTAGATCAATAGATGAAGTAGTGAAACTTCATCAGTTGAGGTGGTTGGGACATGTGTTGTGTATGCCTAACCACTGACTGCCTCGACGAGCTTTGTTTTGTAGTGTAGGAGGAGGTTGGAAGAAAGTTAGGGGCGGCCAAACCAAAACATGGCAGAAATCCATGAAGTCATTGACGAGTGGACTTAGCCATGTCGGTAATTGTCGACTACCTGGTTGGGGTCCGCGAGATGGTAATAATCGATGGTTAGATACCTTGAATGACATGGCTCAAATTCGTTCGCAATGGTGCCGGTGCATCCACATTTTGTGTTCTCTCAAATCCTAATCTTCTGGGTTCTTCAACAACTCTAGTTTTGACTTTCTAAACTTTTCTCATTAAATCATACTTCTTGAATAATATCTTCTAATCCTAACCTCTCCGATTACTCCTAATACCTTTACTACCTCTTCTACTATTGGATTTGAATTGACAATTATATCTCTGTGCCGATGTGGTATGGCAACATGAACTGATGTACTTACGTACGAAGTTCTACGTTGCATCTGACTGACTTGAGTTGCTGTTTATAGTCTTGCCGTCCTCCAGTCGACTTGTATGGCATGGTAGGACCAGCAGGAACGTATGTTCGAGCCACTATAGCTGGGTTGGGTCATCACGATTGGCAAGCTTGACCATCACGTCAAGGTAGCAGCTACGGTCGAAAGTTATGACGTAGTCATAATATATTATATTCTAGATAAAAGTCTAATAGCTAATAGAAACTTCTATAGTCCAACATATCCAACAAACTTGTAAATACTTAATACATTCATTTTCCTTGTACTACTGCAGCTACTTAGCCTCTGGTAATTTTTAAACCTCTAGCAACGCAACAGCCTTTACTGTTACATCCTGCAGCCGTCATAGTCCCTATTAAAAATTTAACTTTAATTACAAACTATATAAGATTGCTTTGTTAGATGTATATAGAAGTCCTCAAATCGTAACAGAATGTTTCCGAGTGAACTTAAAGCATCATCTCTTGTATTTAACCCGTCGCAAACTTCAGAAGCTCCTATCAAGTTAGCAATGTTTAATTACTCATCCTGGTTACATAGAGTTGTGAACGAATATTTAATTTCAAGTATTAAGAAGTTAGTGAAATGGTTGCAAGAACTGACAAACAAGACATTCAAAAGAGATGAAAAATCATCGTTATTTCATTGATCGGCAAACAATATCAACATAGGTTTCTGAAAAAAAGTCGAGGAAGCTGTAGCCAACCTGGGGCGAGATTGGTTACGAAATTGTATAGAGTCTGTAAATTCATCTGATTGGCCACGATCGTGTATCCTCCAAAGACATGCTTTAAACCTGATCACACTTAAATGTAAGAAACTTCTTCAAACTTAATATGTTCACATCCGTAATTTAATTATAGGAAGTAATCAAGCTCGGTGACTTATTAGCCTCCGTGGGTCGTTACCTAATTAGATCTCAGCACGAATACAACAACCTCATCTAGCTTGTACTGATGAAATACACCTGTAGCGTAGGGAAGATATCCGCCTGCCAGCAAGGGGGCGAGTATACTGCACAACAGTTCGTTGTGCGCCAATTTTTGACTAGATTGAAGTGCATAAAACTAAATAGAATATCCGTGGTGTAAATACTTGATCTCAGGTGTCTTCGGAAGACTGACGACATGTTTCAGAACTATCAAGCAAACAATTTTGATGTCATAGGTATGGTACTAGGTAGATACGACACTGATTGACATGTGCGCTACATTATGCTCAAATTTGGGCAGTATCCATTTCAAGCCGGTTCTGCACCGTTTTTTTATAATATGGAATGGTATCTTTCTAATCAAGGCGTTCGACTTCCAGGTTCAGACGCCTCTCCACAACAGAGTTGTTTCGTTAGCCCTCCCGCTGTTGGTTCATACCTATGTACATGGGAGATAAGTTATTCACTATGATTTCAATGAATATGTAATATTTTTCGCATTATTATCCATATATATAGACCCTATCTTTTGTTGCTTAACAAAGACTCAGATGGTTATGTGCTACTGGGAGCCCGGCATATATACGAGTTGCCACGTTTTATAAGTAGCATAGCGACATGGAATTATTAGGGCAAATTAGATAGTATAGAAAGAACTAGACGCTGAAGTTATGAAATTTGAGATAATATGGGATTTTAAATCTAAAGAGAGTGAGTGCGCCTGCATCATTGTGAACGATTTTAAGCCATGCCACATCCAGTCTCTAATCGTTGGTTACTATAATCATGCTTACCACATTTAGTCTGAATCTACCTATATGTCTCAGTTCAATAGTCATGTCTTAGTATATCTACCTCTAGCTTTCTTACACTAACAGTCAGTGTGTAGACATGCGTAATCTATGTCCTAACAATGTCAGTCGATTAAAATTCTGTACTTCAGCAGTTCACTTGCCATCCATACTTAGTATGTAATGTCTAACCTCTAAATCTTTCTCAAAATGAATTTTGTTTTTGCTTACCTAAAAGTTGTATACATAAACCTCAAAATAATAAACAAATTGCAGTTGTCTCAAAATCGATGTCCTATAGACATAAACACTCAAATCTTAACCTTTGAGTCAATAATCCAACAGTCAAACTAAATATTACTCAAAAGTTAGTTTAAAAATCAGTATTTATGAGAAATTGATTTTAGGTAAAGTAAATCGTCATGATCTTATTCACTATTTCTGCATAAATCGAACTAGATTATACTAAGCAAGTTAAACATTATTATTACTAGCCATTTTTCAGTTGTAAATTGGACAAAACTTATATTTTATTCGAAGATTTTAACGTTTTCCACCTTGGAAATTAATCACTTGCTTGTTTTTTAAAATCCGTTTATTTATTGGTGCCATCATTCGAAAACAGGAAAATCATATATTCTTAATGATAAGAATCTAAGCAGTTTCTTTGCTTTTCACATAAACATTTTGAATTGTTTCCTATTACTTACTTTAATTCCAGATACATATATATTATAGACAATGAGCATTAGTTATCAATAAATCTGAATATAAAAAACATTTTTTGTTTAATGCTTCACAATCTTCTTGATTATAATTGGATTAAAGTATGTGAAATTGATGTTTAAAATTTATATTACTCACTATTTTATTCAATATTTTATCTTTAAATAAGCAAGTTAGGTTGAAATTATTTTTTTATCTACTATAATTCGTTTTATATCGGATATATTATTCACGATGAATAGACAATAAGATTAAAGTATATTTCCTTTTGTTAGTTAATCCGTTCATCAACAAAGTGTTATTCTAATATATTTATGTGGAAACTTATCCTTTATCGAAATGTTTACTTCTGAGTTAAAATTAAGCGATGGAGAGCTACTGTCTTGAGTTATGTTCGAAATCATTTTCTGGTTTCTTGCTTATATTGGATTAGGTAAGGACATGCATTGATAGGGACACTCGCCGTTGTCTCTTCGTCGTTCAAACGAGGTGGAAGATGAGTTCCACAGAAGGTTTTCGGTCCTCTTCCAAAAAGTTAAGCGCTCTGACATAGTAATAATGACTGGTGACTTCAATACTCGAGTAGGTAGGTTAGGTGAAAAAGAAAGACACCTAGGTGGATCTTATGGTGTCGCGGTTCAAAGATCAAATAATGACGACCGTCTGATTCAGCTATGCTAGGATAACCGCTTATATCTAGCAAATACTAACTTTAAGCACAAGGAAAAATATCTTTTCACATGGCGACCCCAAAGTCGGCCCAACACTGGACCCAATTAGACAATATCGTCATTGATGGAGGTGTTTCGATGGTGGATTGTAGCTCGTTCTGTGCTAGCGCGTATTCGTTTGCGGCTTATTGGACGTGGGAAAGGCACCACAAGAAAACCTATCAGGGTTCTACTTAATAATAGTACAGCTAAGAATATATTTCAGGAGCAACTAGGCAGCCACGTAAGTGATTCTCACCCCGAGGCAGTTTAGCGCTATATTCCAAAAGCTTTGTAAGTTGTAGTGATATCTGCTGGTAAGGCAAACCGTGGGTTGGGGAGAAGTAGTGGATCTCAGTTGCATCTGGTGAACTGATTGACGCACCGAAATTCATCCCGTCTGACTCTTTACATGTTGAAAAGTGAAGTCAGCTTAGTTGTAGGCTGACAAAAAGCCCACAAAATTATCGTGAATGGCGGTGGTTAGCGAAATCGAGAGCGATGTTTAAAGCAGCAGATCGTCCATATCTATAAGGGAAAAAGTCCTGTTGTGACATTCACGGAGGAACCAGTCTAACCAATAACGTGTCTAAAATATTAGCCTCGATTATACTCCGACGCCTAACTAGAGCAGGTGAAGCGCAGACTGCAAAAAACCAGGCTTGTTTCAGAGCTGAACGTGAATGAATAGATCAGATATTCACACTACATCAGTTCATAGAACATTGACAAGTTCGGACGCCCCACAATAGTAGTTTTTATCGACGTTAAATCGACATACAACTCTGACGATTGTGATGTTCTGTGTCTGTCATTGAAAGGTGTACCGGAGAAGTACATTCACTACGTACAAGCTGTCTACTCGTTAACCACTGTTCGAGTTAGAGCTTATGACGAACTGTCATCGGAATTAGTTACTTCAAGTGGTGTCCGTCAAGTCTGTCCACTCTCTCTATTCTTGTTCAACTTTGTCATTGACGTGTTTTCAGAGTTAACATTATCTTTGTCTGATTTTTCTGGGATGCACATTCTACCAGGAGATTCGCTTGTTGACTTAGAATATGTCGATGATATAGTTCTACTTGGTGAAGATCCTGATAAAGCGCAGTCTTCTGACCATCTTGAGCATCAATGCAAGTATTTTCGATGTGCGACTCTCCCCCTCGAAACGCTAACTGTTGATTCATAATTGGCTTGCGGTTGAGCGTGTTGACCGGTTCATTTTTGTCGGGAGCCTCGTCAGTGCTGACGGCATGTTTTGTGAAGAAATGTCATCGCGGATACAGAAGACTCAACCAACTCTTTCTTTTCATGTTTTAACTTTCACTATTCCCTCTACTACCACTGTAAACCCTCATCTATCTTCAATGTTTTCAACATGTTACAGTAATGCTAAGCATTCACGTTCACTGATTACTATCTTAGGTGTGCTGAAACCTCGCTCTGTAATGTACTTTGGATCTCCTAGCGTCCAAACCCTTTGTCGAATAGTTCGACAGATGTCATCTGTTAAGATCCTGAAATCTTGTACCATAGGTGTGTTTTGTGAGACTGGAATACTTGTGCTTGATCGTTGATTTCACCTTGTCTGACATATATGAAATGTTGACGAAAAATACCTTTCGTATTGCTTGTGATACCACGGCAAATCCTCGTTATCTAGCTGGTGCAGGTATAATACTAATTTTAAGAACGAATACGCACTTGTGTACAGGATCTTCGTCAACACTTACTTATTGAGACTAGCCTATCGTGATGACCTAACCGAGCTATATTTTCTGGAACACATGTACTGTCAGGCGTCCTACTATACTAGGCATGTGGATTAGAGGATGGTGAAACTAAAGGCTGCAAATTAAGGTCGGACGTCGTTGTCGTACTGCTGATCTTAGAAAGGTGTGTCAGCAGTTGGTTTTTTTCCTCAGATAATTACTATCTGCAGCGATGCTGTCTTCTCACATGGAAGGAAGGGGTTAGGAAAATTCGATCCTAAACTTCTCACATCTCATTGTATTCCACGGATTTTCGTCTTCGTGGATAAGTTATTTTAAAGAGCGATTTTAAAATGTGCGCCACTCGCCTCAAGCAGTCGTCTCTTGGGCTCCCGGGTCATGCTCTTAGATCAATAAGACCAACGCCAATCCCCTTTTCAGGTTACTCAAGAATCTTCCTTCCACCGTGTGGGTAGCTGGGGAGTTCCACCCTCATACTCAGAACAGCACACGAGACTGAATTATCCATAATCAAATCCTTTCTTTACCTTTTAATAACTCTCTTACTTCCGCCCTTCTCGTACACTTTTATCAACTCGTGCCGCCAATGCTAACAATTTGAGTACACGAAATGTCATTTCTGATGACCTCCAACCGTAACCCTACGATGTGGTCAAATAGATAATATCGTCACCGATCACTTTTGGAAAGGCTTCAGAGAAGACTGACTATCTCTGACGTACATCCTTGGCCTCCAATCAAGGACGTAGGAAATACATTTTAAAGAACGCTTAAATCACTTTATAGCTGAAAATATCAAGAATGCTCTGAAGGTGGAATTAGATAGATCTCATCTGCCGTAGAGGAAATGTTTATCTTGAAGAAGCTTGAAAACTGTTCAAGCATTTGTGACATCTACCAACAACTTCAATCTAAAGATAACTAAAGACCAGTCGATTGCATTGGCGTCCATTCAGTTTGTATGTACTCGGGAACTCATCCCGACAGGCTCCAGCCAAAACAAAAAGCGACATTAATTCAAACGTTTGTACTACGATCATGAACATAGATGAGCAACAAAATCAAGAGAAATGGAAAAGACGGCTTTGAGATAGGGAACACTAGACAACTGTACAGGCTGATCAAGAAGTCAGGTGTCAGTTATACTATATCGAGATATTATACCGATGTATGAAGCACTTTAAGGAACAGTTTAACTGACCCCCACTTACACATTACTTCCTGACAGCCTGAACGGAAAGTCGACAGAAGTCACACAACTCTTAGCGAGATTAGAAAGGCCATATGTAATTTGCAGCGAGGAACAGCAACAAGTCCAGATGGCTTGTCGCCAGAGTTCTTGAAGGACGGTGGTCCATCGTTAGTTAGTAAACTGACTGCGATATTGGTTAGAATTTAGGAGATGTACATAATTCTGGTTGATCTCGATTGCTGATCGTCCCAGTTTACCAAACAGTACAGAAGTCCTTCTGTGATGCTTACAGAGGGATCAGTTGTGAGAATGTACTATCTAAAATTCTAGTATCAAAAGTCATCTGACGCTTAAGTAGAACTCGTAAAGAGCGAGCTGATGAAATGCAGCCTGGTTTCAGATCTGATTGTAGGGGGCATTGATCAACTATTCGCTCTTTGTCAGGTTTTAGAACATGTCCATGCTTTTAAACCCAACTATAATGGTATTCCTTGACATAGTCCGACTTTGGCTGGGAAATGAGCGATGACTCAGTTTCGTTCATATTGCTTACTTATGTCTGTTACTTCTAATGGAGTGTAGACTGCCAATCAACATTCCTTCGACTCTGAGGATTCTACACATTAGGGCTTGCCACGTGACACAGTTGCGGGATTTTCTCAGTGCGTGTCCTTTATGACTCTTGCGTTCTTTCTGAGCTGGGATTGGATTTGTTTTATCTCATAGTAGTTTATTGCTGATGGTGCCTGTCCAGCGTATCCTCGGTATCTTACGTAGACATAGTTTAAACGTTTGCAATTATTTGTTCCGGTTAGCGCATTTTTATCAAACTGGTTTTCTCTGGGATGGGACTGCTGATTATAGCTCAGCCCTCACCGTTTATCGGTCCTCGGATCTTATATAACCTTGAAAAATCCAGGCGAAGTTGTTAATAGCACAGTTGCATTCACCATTTATTTTCCACTCACTCCGGAACTCCAGTATCCCTTCAAATATACTTTTAGATTATCATTTCAAACCCTATTCTTAATTTTGAGTATTTTTCATTTTCCTTCTAACTATACAGCTTAGTTCTTTTTCACCATTTCATCTTGTTACGCTAATACTGTTTGGCAACATGGTCCAATGCACATTTATCTCAGACTGCATGTTGATGTTAGCTGTACCAAAATAGATACAAAAGCCATCTTTTGAAAGGATGAGACAAAATCTACTATCGATCGCTATATCGGCTTTTTACCTAGGTTAAGAACGCATCAATAAACGATGAATTTACGAACGATTTATATTTAACATAGATTATACGACAGACACACCGTCTGTTCAGTGAAACAATTAGACCATGACCTTGACATGTCTATCCACTATCGTTATTTTCTAGTATGTCTTCAAGTCAACCATAATTATAGTGTACCACTTGCTAATTTATAAAACAACATACAAAGTTTCTGGTAGATACCACTGCATTACATACTAATTAATTTAAATGTCTGCTAAATTTAAATATCGAACGGTTTGGACCAAGTTTTTCACAGGTTCAATAGGTCAAAACCTAAAATTAAATCCACAAATACAGTGTCATCTGTATCACTGTGTAGTTGAGGCTAGATGACATAGGTTTGTCGTGATTGGAATCTCTGTGTTGTCAAAGATCAATAATTCAGATTATAGACAACATGAATATGTATCAATAAACAATTCCATTAGTAACGCTGTGTTTTATTAACCATTCTGAGAAACGACTATTTAGATCACCAAAAGTTCTACTCCTAATTTAGTCCTCAATTGTGATCGAATTTCGACCACTACAACACTGTAGCCAATTTAATTATCTGGATAACATTGATCTGTGTTTAATATTTAAAGTATGAAAGCTATGTAATAGTATCTCTCTGGCACTAAGCAACTTTTTTTCCGATCCCTAAAATTTTCGGGCTTCTAGTATCTCTTAGACATACATGCTACAGTGAAACGTTTAACCTATTTCGTTCAGCTTTTAGAAGGGATCCTTAGGTTCAAACTTCTCACAGAAACACATTTTATTGTTTTTCACATCTTAAGTAATTTTAGTTTTTTTTTGAAAGTGGATTTCTCAGTATAAGATCTCAAATATCAGTAGCTTTTTCAAGTTCTCATTGGTAGCCAATACCTTTTGTATCTCCGTTCAGTTCCACACTCATGTATAATTATAAATCTTTTTGGGATCTTAACATTAAACTACTTTATTCTTAGCATTACTCACGTTGACTTATGGTAGTGACAATTTTCAACTGTCAGTTAACTCAAGTAAAGCCTCGGGACGGCTCAAAGCACTTTCTTAAAACTGATCACGATCCTAGAAAATTGCGTTAAGTTAAAATTAATTGTCATCGGAATCATGTCGGTCTAGTTAATTTTAACTTCATCCTAAAATTTCCCGATTCCGAATCTCATATGAATAAATAGATTAGGAACTATCAAGGCAGGTTCAGCAACAGTTTTTTAGAACACCTTAAAAAAGGTTCAGTTTTTCTGTTAGTAAGGAGCTCTATGAACTTAAAAGTACACTCACGGCAGTTTCTAACACCATTATTTTAAAGCTTTTTTGATTTCAGTCGTACGGTTTATTTCGGTCATATGATTTACCATAAAATAGTCTAGTAATCAATTTTGATGCAAAAACTGGTGTAATAACTGTATTGTACTAACTCTTTTTCTTGGATTTTTAAATATTGTTTTGCATCTCAGATTGACATTAGTTTGATAGCCTTTAAAATCACGTCAGCATTTGACACTTGTTTCTTCCTAGTATGAGATCCTTCGGCAGTGTACATTCACAATACCGACGCGGATCGATCCAATAGCCTTCAGGTTTTATGGTGAGCACCTATTGTTCAGGTCATCTCAGATGCTTCCACACCGCACATTATTTGCCGACCCTGGTATGAGATGATACCGTGCCATTATAGAAAGCTGTGGTTTTTTACACTGTTCCTTAAAAATGAAAGTAACTTCTTTATCTGTGCTGTTACGGGTATGAGGGCGGATGTCACTCCCCGGCTGCCCACACCGTGGAATGGTGTTTCTTGAGGAACCTGAAAAGGAAGGCAGATTAGTGTTGGTCACCGATGGTTAGAGACCTTGAACGACAATTAAATTAAAGTATGATGTTCCTAACTTTTGGTACCTTTTATTATTACTCCAAGATCAAGTAAGCTGACTCAACAAAATTTATTTGATCACTGTTACCTCAACGCAAAATTATCGCGGTCAACCAGTTAGGTCGGTGGAATGTCAAACTGGAGTCAAGCATTTAGCTACAACGTAGAACTTCATAGTTCATCAGTTCAAGTTTCCACACCGCAGTAGCACATATAAATCGAATTATCAATTCAAATCCCATAGTAGTAGCGTTGGTATTAGTGGTAATCAAAAAGATTATGGAGCGAAGATATGATTCAAGATGTGTATATCAGTGAAATAAATTCAAAAAGGAAAAATATACTGTCATGAGGAACCAAGAAGATTAGGATTTCAGAGAACACAAAGAGTGGATACATCTGCGCCATTGCAAACGATTTTGATCCATGTCGTTCAAGGTCTCCAACCATCGGTTACTATTGTCTTGCGGACCCCAACCAGGTAGTCCCCAGTCCGTCCAGTTGTCAGTGACTTTATGAATTTTGTGCAATATTTTGGTTTGGCCACCCTAGCTTAGTTCCAACCTACTCATACACCAAGCATCATCACTTGTCGTGACTGTCGGTGGTTGGGCATACGTAACACATGTCCCAACCAACTGACTGATGAAGTTTCACTACTATCCTTACCAAATACCATTTTACTAACAACAGCATTGCTTACTCTATGGTCACAGAATACATGGGCAATCATCCGAAGAAATCTGTGATCGGAAACCAGTAACCTACAAATATCTTTTACTCTTACTGGCCATGATTCACAGACATAAAGTAGGACGGAGCGAACTACTGTGTAGTTGACTCGTCCTTCGGTTAGCAGACGGATATCTCGCGTATGCCTGAAATGACGCAAGTTGATAAAAACCAATTGAGCCTTCTTTATCGGTGCTGAGATTTCGTCACACACTAGGCCATCAGCACTTATGGGATTACTGAGTTAACTGAAGCGGTCGACACGCTCAACTGATTCACTCCCCATCACTAGTTCAAGTACCGACACAAGCCAATCCTGAAGCACCATTTTGTATTTCGAGGAGGAGGACCGCATCCCAAACATACTTGCATTGTTGCTCGGGGTAGTCAGGAGACACTGCATTTTGTCAGTATCTTCACCAAGTAGAACTGTCTTCGGCATACTCTAAGTCAACAAGTGAATCATTAAAAGTTGCATTCCTGAAAAGTCAGACGATGAAAGTGTTTTCTCTAAAAGCATGTCTATTAAAAATTTGAATAAAAATTCAGAGTGGTCAACTCTGACGGAGACCACTTGAAATAACCAGCTCCATATGCTCTCACTCGACTAAAAGTGTTCGGATACAGGTCTTGTATAAGGTTGATGTACTTCTTTGATACACCTTGTAATGACGCACCACCACAGAACCTCACGATTGACAGAGTCGAATGCCGCCTTAAGGTCCAGGAATACAACTGTTGTTGGACGCCTAAATGTGTGTCTGTGTTCCAGGACCTGATGAAGTATGATGTATGGTCTGTATATCCACGTCCATGCCGGAAAATAGCCTGGTTTTTTCGAGTCCGCTCTTCAAAAGCCCTATTAAGGCGTCGTATTATTATTGAAATTATTATTTTAGACACTATGTTGGTTAATTTGATTGTTTTGTGATTATCACCAGAGGACTTTTTTCCTTTTTTATATACTGGGACAGTCAATGATTGTGACCAGTCAGATGAGATTACGCCCATATCCCAGATTCTACCTAAGATCTCAGTCAATCTTACTGCTAAAACTGGACCGGAGTGTGGGAGACGGACAGTTGAATGGGTGAGAGTGAATAATAAGCCCACTCTTTTCTGAGACAGTCTCACTAACAGTCGGATTCCTAATTCTGGTTTCCTTCATAAGTCTGAACCGTAGTCTACTATCAGCCATCACCGTTACCTATTCCATCTCTCTTGCATTCGCTACCCAATACTGTTCGCGAACATAGCGTAAGTTTTATATCAGCCTACACGTAGGTTGACTCCGCTGCTCATCATATTCAGAGCTAGACTGAGTGAGCTTTCGAGCGTCTCCCTAACATTATGGTTGCCTTACTTGCAGAATTCACTGCTGTTTCCACAGTTTTCTGGATATCATTCCAAGCTTCCTCGAGGTTGGCATCATTTATATAACTGTCTAACTGCTTTTTACGTTGCTCTCAAAATATACTCTTGACTTTTTTTTATCGTTAAGTAGAACTCTGAGGGATTTTCTTGCGGTGTCTTTCTTCCAGTAAGATGCAGACAAATACGCGCTCGTACTAGAGCCTGATCTGAATCGAGACTTACTCCAAAATGTGCGACAGTCTTCTCTTGAGCCTCTTCATCGGCGGTTGATAGCAATGTGGTCTAGTTGCATCCATCGTTTAGTCGATTTTGTGGTTCATTATGTCATAAGGTGTTTACACTTATGCTTTGATAGCAACTTAGACATGATTACCCCGCATTGAGTTGACAACTCATGCATATACTAAGAGGAATTACGCTTATTTTTATGTTACTAAGGCAAATAAGCTTGGTCGGTGATTGCATTAAATATATCCGACGCTATTGACAGTCTAGCTGTTTGGAACCTGTCGGAGTGTGCATAGCTGGCCTATACAACGAAACCTCCATAAATTGAATTTGCCACAAGTAATTGAATTCAGTTTAATAAACAATAGTGATGATGACTGCGTCTCGCAAGGATATGGCTGAAAACGCATAAACTGGGTTTCATCAATGAAATAGTTAAAACAGTGACCGAGTTAAATCTAAACGTTCGTGAAAAGCATACATTCTCACCAGTACTGCGTAACTCAAACGTTGCTAAGAAGTGTCATAGCATGTACCTTTCTTTGTGTTGAGAATTGTTTGTTGTCTTATTTTGGTTAGGAATACAACCAATCAGATGACAGTTTAAACGTCAACCAATTGGATTTCTTTAAACTTTGATTGGTCACCTGAGTTTGCTTAATATGTCCCTGATAATCGATAAACAGTGTGAACATAAAGGTCATTTGCTGAAGTTTGCAAAACTCTAGTTCAGACCATGCCACTATCGATCAATAAACGCCAATTCAATAGTCGATATCAAAACAAGCACTTGACCGATTTAGTCATTATTGCATACGGACTAAATTAATTGGAATCAAAATTGCAATAACATAAGTCAGTGACTTGAATGCTCAAATAATTAGTTAATCTAACGAGTCATGATGGTTGGTTGGGATACTGCTAGTGCATGCCTCAAATCCACTGTTCCTAGCGTTTACTAACTGTACTTCATTTCTAAATATTTCAAAAAACTTTATCTCCTCTTACCTAAAACGTCACATAATGTCTTCATCTTTTTGATAAATTTAATGAGAAGATAAAGTTTATCAGATATGTGTTGTATGGTTAACACAAAATATATTTAGTAGTCTCTTTCTATATATAATGCCAGATCACATCCTACCTACACTGAAAACTTGCATAGTAATAGGTTGGGAGGAAGCTAGAAGCGACCGGAACAAAATGTATAAGTCTATGATATCATCGACTATTAGATTGATCCAAGTATTTAAGTTCAGGCTGTCAGGTTGAGGTCTGTGATAATTTTAACTACTGATTAAAGAATATGGATGACGTAACTCAGAATTATTCTCAGATGCATTCACTATTTATCTTCCCTTAGATATTCAGTTTCTTGATTATCTTTAAGAAAATTTTATTTCATTAGCTGTTACTTTCTTCTCGGATCCTATCGATACATAAACTATTTTATTACCATGAATATTGCTACCAATACTTTGGATTCGTATTTTGCTTATATGGTATGACAGTTTGAACTGACTGACAGTTGCGTATGACTGATTGATTTAATGATCACTCATCCAGATCAATATATTTATCTCTCATAAACCACCTTAAATCTAAGTCATTTTGTTGTGTAATGTTTGTAACTAGTTGGTTTGTACAAATCCATTATACGTTTGTGTATTCTTATTGTAAAACCATTGATTTTACATAAACTTAAATAAATATTAATCAAGATCATGAAATTATTTTGGTAAATGACAAGAATTAATTTATTAAATAAAAAACAAAATCAAGCATATCGTTTATTAGAATTTCTCTTTTTGATATCATTTTTAAAAGTTATGCAATTGTATTTTTTTGTAAAATCATGAATGTTTTGACTAAGTATTGTGTTTGATAGTGGTCTCACTTTCTATAATGATGGGTGGAATTGATTTAATGCAATTTTTTTTTCATAATCAATAAAATAGATGATCATTATCAGATAACAATAAATTTAATTTGTCTGTCTATTAATGTTTATGTGTTATGTATTGGTAATGAAAATAGATTTAAACAATTCTATTGTGTTCACTGAACAATTGAATGTATAATGGTGTTGATTGGCCATAGTGTATGCGTTGTAAATGAACGTAGTAGTTAGTAGTAGTAGTAGTAGTAGCAAATATTTTAAATTAATTTTTTATTAATCAGTGGTTATTATAGTGCCGTTAAATGTGTTTCGTCACATCTATTTCAATTATGTGGATTCAACTATAAGTATATATTGTAGCATTTTGTTGGTCAGCTTATTAGTTCTATATAAAGATTGTAATCAAATGTTTTAATGATAAAATAAAACGGAACATTTTCCTAATCAAGCTGTTTTGAAGATTCGTTTTTTGGCTTTTGAAATACTTAGACTATATTCCTGAACTGACTTTGATAAGTCTAATGTCAGAAAATGAATGTGGTTTCTCTGAGATGCCATTTTTTTTGAATAATTAATTTCAGAAATCTCACTGCTAGCTCTACATATCCTCATGTTACTAAATTATTTTATGAACTGTACTTTACCTATTTTAATGTATATGACAGCTGATAATTTGGAAAATATAACATACATTCACATCAGTTCACTCATATTCACACCATTAATTAAATTGAATAACTAAATTAAACTAGATAATTGTTTAGAATAGAGTTGCTCTTGTGATCGTATTTATTTATTCTATAATAAAGTGTTTATTACTTCCCTGAAAACTCTTGGGTCAAACAGTCTTAATTGAAACATCAGAGTTATACACTTTCAATCACTGAGATTTTTACAGATATTAGCCCACTTTTCAGTAAATCAAATTCAATTTTATTTAACTGAAATCACGAATCAGTCATTGTTGGGCCACCATTAGATGGCCGTTTTAGTATGGAACACATTAGCAATGCGCATCCACGACCCACGCTTGCGGGAGTGGAACACAGGACCTTCGGTCTGGCCTGCGGATGTTTGATCTCTAGGTCAACGAGCCAACATCCAACTGTGCTAATGTCGTTCGTCAGTCATTTACAACGTAGAACTTCGTAGGTACGTACATCAATACAAGATGCCATACCACATTAACACAGAGATGCAAATGTAACTTCAAATCCTATAGTAGTAGAGGTAGTAGATGTATTAGTAGTAATCGGAGAGATTTGGGTTCGAACATATTATTCAAGACGTAGAATCTAGTGAAGTAAACTTAAAAAGGTGATGAGGAACTCCAGATAATAGGATTTGAGAAAACACAAAGAATTAATGCACCTGCGCAATTGCAAAGGGTTTTCAGTCGTGTCATTCAAGGTCTTTAACCGTCAATTAATATCATCTCGTGAGCCCCAACCAGGTAGTCGACACCTACCAACATGACTCGGTCCGCTTGTCAATGACTTCATGGATTTCTGCCGTGTTTTGGTCCGGACGCCCCTAGCTTTCTTCCAACCTATTGCTGGATGGCAAAACATAGCTCGTCGAGGCAGTCGGTGGTTAGGCATACGCAACACCTGTCCCAACCGTCTCAACTGATGAAGTTTAATACGTAGTCTGTTGATTTGTTATCCCTACCTAGTACTCGTTTTCTAACGACAGCATTGCTTATTTCGTCGTCCCAGGATATACGATTAATGCTTCTAAGACATCTATGATTGAGGAACAATAACCTACGAATATCTTCTACTCTGACTGACGGATATCTCGCCTACACTATTAGTGACGTAGGTTGGCCAAAGCCTATCTAGCCTTCTGTATCGGTTCCGAGCTTTCGTCACACCAAGCCATCAGCACTTATGGTACTCTCGAGATAAATAAAGCGATCAACACGCTCAACTGCTTCACCTCATCACTAGATCAAGTGCCAATACAAGCCAATCCTGAGGCGACATCTTGCATTTCTACGGGGAGAATCGCACATCGAACATACTTGCATTGATGCTCAAGGTGGTCAGAAGACTGCCTTTTGTCAGCGTCTTCACCAAGTAGAACTGTCACCAGCATAGTCTAAGTCAACAAGTGAGTCTCCTGGTGAAAGTTCCACTCCTGAAAATTTAGACTGGTATCCAGTCTAAGAGAGCTAGTTTTGCCCTAGGACTTAATACTATACATACGCCGGCGATGCTACGGGAAGAGCATCAAGCATACTTGAAATACCAAGCGTAAACCGTGTCATTTCTCTATTTGCACGAGGTGAAATCAAATTGATGATTTTACTCGGATCATGTATGAGCGTCTCGGAGACTCAACATAAATCGATTTCATGGGATTCAAGAATTCTAGCTAATGAAGCCTGTTGCACTGTTTGGCTCAAGGTCCGAACCTTTAAAGCTCCAATATCTAGTTTAGAGCGGGGTTTCAGGAGACCAGGAATAACCGTTTGCTTCGGCGGCGCGAGTCGACAAACGATAGAAAGAAAGGTTGTTCGAGGAGATAATAGAGTTATTAGGAGGTGAAGAAAGGATAAGATTTTGACAGATTCGGTCTCGTGGAAGGGCTCTAGTTGTCGGAAGGGACGTCGGCTTCATGGCTTCCGAAAGAACTCGGCTTTCATCATGAGACGTTATACATTTCTAAATGAAGACCCTCTAGCTCCCAGAGCAGAGTTTAAATAGTTTGAATTAATTTTTCTTGTTAGTGTTTTCTAGTGAGTTAGTTTTTGCAAGATCAATCCCAATCCTTCTATTTTAGCCGGCTTTGTGACCGACGGTAGCCCTGGAGGGTCTTCTAATAGTGGTCTAACAATCTCTGATTCATGATTTCGATGAAACTCAACAACCTTCACAACTGTATAATATAAATCAATCTTTTTAAAACTTATCAGCGATGAAATTTCACCAAGTAAACTTAGTTACAGATTTCAAATAAAAGAAAATTATGAGGGGAATAAGATTTTTATTTCTCGTTAGTGGAACCCAGCTATAGAAGTTGATAAGTTAGTTTTATCAATTAGAAATAACGATTTTATTTATTCCTTATGCTACTAAATACGTAAGATTTGTAGTGCTGAATGAATTATTCCGGTTTGAGCATAATCGTTGAGAAAGTGTTTATTTTCAATTCGTTTTCTCTTTATCTTTCTATAATAATAATTACAATATCATGATTCATATCATCAAAATATATAGGAAATTTTGAGATGATCGTTTTAGATTGAACATGTGTGTATGTTGATAACAGTACTAGTATTAGTGTTGATTTCTCCAACCATAATTGCTTAGTGAACCCTAGTTCATGCATGTTTAAATCAAATGAGGAATTTCAGCTCCTTTGAAATTCCAAACCCATGTTTAGTTAATGCCTCTGGTATCTTGCATTACCTATTATTGCTATTCAGTAAAATTTCATATTTGTACTAAATCTGATAACTAGAACGCCTAATGACTGAGTGATATGTAATATTAGGTAGTGCTACACTATCTTAAATCTTAGGTGAACCTGTATTTTTTGTGATATAACGAGAAATATGGTATGCTATGGTAATGCGATAATGAGATTGGTATGGGTGACCGAGTTTGTACTACCACCAGGCTGGATACTTGAACAGTACACTACTTAGAGACTGGATCAAGCTGTATCAGATAGCTGATTCATGACCAAAATAGAGAACCAGAGTGGGCGATAGATAGTAATTTATTCCCCACAATTACAAACAGAAATCTTAGTCAGTCCGGAGTAGAAATCACGTACCTAATAGTTAATAGGACAAGTGATTGTTTGTCCGCATTCAATGATCGACCATATTTTATTTTCAGTACCACACATCACCTTCCACTCTAAATTCTTAAGTAGTTTTCGTTTTACATTTATTTGAAAAAAATCGGGTCAGCATTCTGAACCAACTAGACATGTTTGCTCTTACAGTGCATGGATTTATCTCCTCACCCATGAAATGATGTACAATATTTTTATTGCAATGTTATGCACAATTTGGCTTTCCTGATTTTTTTAACTAAGAGATTTAGTTGTACTTACTATTCCGACTGTTCTTCATTTAAGTCATCAACCGATTTATTTATCCATTACTTCATCACAGAAATAAATAATCTTACCTATTGTTAGTTAGCCTTCAGTTGCTTTTCAACCAATCAAATCATTCCACAATTTAGGGATATCTTGAATCATAGAGAGAAGTTTGGTTGGTTGCAAGTATTTCAATCTTCACCCACAATTTAAAGATAATGTACATCATAGATTGATTAATTAGACCACAACTGAAAATCAAGACGCACTGAATGGATAACTGTTTTGTTTTAGTATGGAATTCGTCTTCTGAAATTCATTTTTAATACATTGACACACTATATATATATATATATAAATATATATATATATATATATATATATATATATATATATATATATATATATATATCATTGATTATCTGAAACTGTCATAACAATTGATTGATTAGATAATTGAGATTTCATTGTATAAATGATTCAATACTCACTATTTAAATGATGTAGGAAGCACGGCGTTTGTATGCAACACGACGTTTGCTAGACTAAACTATAAGCTTTTGATATGTGTGTGTCAATCCAATACTTTAACCTAGGTCATCTATATTTTAATCACATGACCAAATGAGACATCTAGCCAATGATAGTTAATTTGTACACTGATAGGGTGGTGTGTGATAAGAGAGAACAACAAACATTATGGTGATATGAAGTGAATTCATTTCATTTTGTGTGCTCTCGACTTCTTTCATACCCAATGATATTTATCAATAAATAAAATGTTTTACAAATGTAATATTATAGCTAATCTGTATAAATTTATCTAGTTCATTAGTAAGAAATATTCATGATTACTTCTCATATTCATACAAGTTCAGTTCATAGGTGAACGAATTATGTCATATAATAAACATGAGCAAATTGTTATAACAATGATAGACAGAATGATGAGCGATAGTAATTATCAATGGTGTTAATCATACTAATGATAATAATGATAAGAAGAAAACGGATGACTAAATCAATAAGAGATGAAACGTTCTATTGAATAATAGTTGTAGTAACCATAAGCTAAGAAAGAAAATATAACTGAAATGAAGAATAAAAATTCTGTGTTAACCACAAAATGAGTATGAAGACAAACAAATGTTAACAGTTTTAAAAAGGCGAAAAGAAACATTTATACGATATTAGCATTGAAACTGTTGTAATCGCTATGCCAAGTGAACCACAGTTGCTTCTCGTACACACAAGTTGGGGCTGAAAAACGCAAACAACGACTGTTTCTGTCTTTCAGGATCGAATCTTTCTTAATATATTCTGAGATTCTCTTAGATATCACACGCTCTTCGTTTTTCCAACGTGTACGTGGTACTGCAGGTACAGGTGAATAGGTAGATACATTCCTAGGTAGCTAGAGAAGGTCTAGTATCTAAGTAACGCTTTCGTTGGATATGTAATAATTAAGTGTTGGCATTTGTATAGGTTAGTACAGTACTGATCCCTAGTCTAAGATCATCCCTTTTGAATGGATGTTTGACAACTACATTCTTTTTACGAACAATGGCTTACTGTTGCATCTCACTTGTCTACTTAAAACTCTTATTTATGAACTTCATTTGATAAGTTATTTTCATTTAATTTCCTTTAAATTATTATCAGTTTGATGTTTAGAGGATCTTTGAAACATAGTTTGGTTATTCTTAATAACAGCCTTCTAACAGGACTCCTTTTATGACTAGACTAAAGCTATTTGAATCCCGGAAGTCATATAGTAGATATGACGTTAAATTGAACGGATTTCGTTTACTATTACTAAGTTAGCGAAATTAATTGTAGAACACGTTTGATACTTAAATGTCAATTTTCTAGATTCTGAATTAGCAGATTTCAACTTCTCAGTATATCATCACAATGATCTCAGCTGTTACATATAATAATAATAATAATAATAATAATAATAATAATAATAATAATAATAATACCAATGTATTTCCATAAAAGAAAAAAAAATATTTTCCATTAAATCAAAGCTTGATAGAGATCTATCTGACAGCATTATTGTTTATTTGTATACGTTGTTCTAATTCACGAAACAGGAATTTTTAATTTCGTATCTATTTGTAACAGGTATTTGAATAGCAAATATGTGTAGATGCTCTGTCATACAGTTTTATTGAAGAATATTCAAATACACGTAAATTAAAAAGTGGAAAATATGAATTACTTTGTAGACTTGATTGATGGTTTCTGTCTGTATAATTAAATGTTTTAAGATAACGCGACATATAAAGATATAATTGATAACTTGTCAGATAGGATAAACCTAGACATCAGTAGAATTTTTGTTTTACAGTTAACATTTCTGAACAGTTGTTCAATAAAAGTGTAATTTCAATTATTTCAGATCAAAAACAATCAAAAAAGAAACGAAAACGAAGGCATAGAAGTCATACAAACAGTTCTAGTAGTAATTCTTATTGTTCTAATTCATTAAAACGAATAAAAGAATCGCCAGCTGAAGAAAAGGTGATTACGTCAGTGAAAGGAGATCCAGTTGTATATCCACCATGTGTACGTCTTATGGTACTGGCATCAGAATGTGCTCAACCAGGACAATTATTTTTAATAACATCTCAAGAATCAATTGATGGATGGGGCTGCATCGGAAGATCATCAATATTATGTCCATCAGCTCATTTACCAAACGACCCGGAGATAAGCGAGGTAAATGAACCTTCGATTATTTATTCGTAAATTTATCATTCTCGAGAAAAAAAGTACCATTTTACGTACATAAATATTCATGAACCAATCAGATTATATGATCATAGACCACATTTCAACATAGAAAACGAACAAATAAAGCGAGTGTTTCAGAAAAAAATACTTAGTCATTTGTGAGGTGTGGGTTTCTTTCACGAATGCCCTGGCCCCAGGTGGAGGCTCGCCATTGCACTCCGGCGTGTTGAAGCCTGCGACGATCCCTAATCGGGCTCGCTCGGACGCGTAGTTTTTGTCAGTGGGGAGGTCCTCGGACCATCCCTTTGAATAATAACATAGATCGCTCTGAACTCGACCGGTTTCCACTGCACACTATCCATCATCATCTACCATGCCATGTACACATTCAATCCTACCGAAAAACACCGGCCAGTCGCTCCAACATACACACACACACACACACACTCTATGCACACATGTTTATTCACTCGTTCCATAACACACCACTCCGTCACAACCCATCACACAGGCATTACTCCACTCGTACTTCAAAAACTAGATACCCAATATCATGATGTTCTCATGATTCATTCACATTCTCATCATTGGCAAATCTCCTCACACTCTGTTACTTCACTAGACCGATTCACATAGATGGTCGGTCATAGTTAGGTTGTGATTAGGATAGCACTATTCCATTGGAAGATAATTATCGTGAATTATGTGTTTACATGTATATATATATATATATATATATATTTATATAATTATATAAAGAATTGGTTTGTGTTTATGAGTGACCGGAGCTGGTCGATTTTGGATGATGTGAGTTGTGGTTGAGTGGCTGATGTGACGGTTTTGATTGTTTGTGTATAAGCAATCTCTCGTTCTTTTTAAGTTTACCAACCGTACACATGATATCAATCTCTCTCTCTCTCTCTCTCTCGCTATGTATATATATGTATATATATATGCATATAAATGCATAGCATATATGTAAATAGCATAGTTTGGCTAGTAGTTTGAGGAGTTGGGTTGGTGCTCGGTGTCTTTGTTGACGGATTGGTGATGTTTGTGACGATAATGTGTCTGATGTGATTGTATATGATGACTTGCGTTGGATGAACAGGAAGGATGTTTGTGTGATTGTGCATAGAGTGAGTGTTGGTGAATGTGTATGGATCACTGTGAGGTGTTGATGACTAAGAGTAATGTTGTTGACTGAGATGCATTGTGTCAGTGAGTATGGTGTGTTTGTTTTGAGTTGACGGTGAGGTGTGTTGACGAGAAGTGCAGTGTATTGTGTAGAGTGATGGTAATTGGTATTTGTAGGATGTGTGTGTTTCTTTCGATATTTGGCATTGATTTAGTGCGATGCAACTGTTCACGTTGAATGTGATGTTGGATGCAGTCTACTGAATTGATGTAAAGTAGTATAGATGGGTAGTGTTTGTTGGGATTGGAATTGATGTGGACGCGTGTATTGTGAATTAGATGGTGATTTGAGTTGAGAATTAGTTAGTAGTAATGAATGTCCATGTGGTGAGACAGTTGTATTGTGATGTGAATTGTTGTATATGTTGTATGTGATAGTTGTTTGCTAATTGATGAATTGGTTTATAGTAGTGCAGTATAATGGGTATGTTAGAGTTGAATGGTGTGCTTAAACTTACTTGGCGCCGGGACCAGGGTGATCACGAATGCCCTGGCCCCAGGTGGAGGCTCGCCATTGCACTCCGGCGTGTTGAAGCCTGCGACGATCCCTAATCGGGCTCGCTCGGACGCGTAGTTTTTGTCAGTGGGGAGGTCCTCGGACCATCCCTTTGAATAATAACATAGATCCCTCTGAACTCGACCGGTTTCCACTGCACACTATCCATCATCATCTACCATGCCATGCACACATTCAATCCTACCGAAACACACCGGCCAGTCGCTCCAACATACACACACACACACACACTCTATGCACACATGTTTATTCACTCGTTCCATAACACACCACTCCGTCACAACCCATCACACAGGCATTACTCCACTCGTACTTCAAAAACTAGATACTCAATATCATGATGTTCTCATGATTCATTCACATTCTCATCATTGGCAAATCTCCTCACACTCTGTTACTTCACTAGACCGATTCACATAGATGGTCGGTCATAGTTAGGTTGTGATTAGGATAGCACTATTCCATTGGAAGATAATTATCGTGAATTATGTGTTTACATGTATATATATATATATATATATATATATATATATATATGTATATTTATATGAAGAATTGGTTTGTGTTTATGAGTGACCGGAGCTGGTCGATTTTGTATGATGTGAGTTGTGGTTGAGTGGCTGATGTGACGGTTTTGATTGTTTGTGTATAAGCAATCTCTGGTTCTCTTTAAGTTTACCAACCGTACACATGATATCAATCTCTCTCTCTCTCTCTCTCTCTCGCTATGTATATATATGTATATATATATATGCATATAAATGCATAGCATATATGTAAATAGCATAGTTTGGCTAGTAGTTTGAGGAGTTGGGTTGGTGCTCGGTGTCTTTGTTGACGGATTGGTGATGTTTGTGACGATAATGTGTCTGATGTGATTGTATATGATGACTTGCGTTGGATGAACAGGAAGGATGTTTGTGTGATTGTGCATAGAGTGAGTGTTGGTGAATGTGTATGGATCACTGTGAGGTGTTGATGACTAAGAGTAATGTTGTTGACTGAGATGCATTGTGTCAGTGAGTATGGTGTGTTTGTTTTGAGTTGACGGTGAGGTGTGTTGACGAGAAGTGCAGTGTATTGTGTAGAGTGATGGTAATTGGTATTTGTAGGATGTGTGTGTTTCTTTCGATATTTGGCATTGATTTAGTGCGATGCAACTGTTCACGTTGAATGTGATGTTGGATGCAGTCTACTGAATTGATGTAAAGTAGTATAGATGGGTAGTGTTTGTTGGCATTGGAATTGATGTGGACGCGTGTATTGTGAATTAGATGGTGATTTGAGTTGAGAATTAGTTAGTAGTAATGAATGTCCATGTGGTGAGACAGTTGTATTGTGATGTGAATTGTTGTATATGTTGTATGTGATAGTTGTTTGCTAATTGATGAATTGGTTTATAGTAGTGCAGTATAATGGGTATGTTAGAGTTGAATGGTGTGCTTAAACTTACTTGGCGCCGGGACCAGGGTGATCACGAATGCCCTGGCCCCAGGTGGAGGCTCGCCATTGCACTCCGGCGTGTTGAAGCCTGCGACGATCCCTAATCGGGCTCGCTCGGACGCGTAGTTTTTGTCAGTGGGGAGGTCCTCGGACCATCCCTTTGAATAATAACATAGATCCCTCTGAACTCGACCGGTTTCCACTGCACACTATCCATCATCATCTACCATGCCATGCACACATTCAATCCTACCGAAACACACCGGCCAGTCGCTCCAACATACACACACACACACACACACTCTATGCACACATGTTTATTCACTCGTTCCATAACACACCACTCCGTCACAACCCATCACACAGGCATTACTCCACTCATACTTCAAAAACTAGATACTCAATATCATGATGTTCTCATGATTCATTCACATTCTCATCATTGGCAAATCTCCTCACACTCTGTTACTTCACTAGACCGATTCACATAGATGGTCGGTCATAGTTAGGTTGTGATTAGGATAGCACTATTCCATTGGAAGATAATTATCGTGAATTATGTGTTTACATGTATATATATATATATATATATATATATTTATATAATTATATAAAGAATTGGTTTGTGTTTATGAGTGACCGGAGCTGGTCGATTTTGGATGATGTGAGTTGTGGTTGAGTGGCTGATGTGACGGTTTTGATTGTTTGTGTATAAGCAATCTCTCGTTCTCTTTAAGTTTACCAACCGTACACATGATATCAATCTCTCTCTCTCTCTCTCGCTATGTATATATATATATATATATATATATATATATATACATATAAATGCATAGCATATATGTAAATAGCATAGTTTGGCTAGTAGTTTGAGGAGTTGGGTTGGTGCTCGGTGTCTTTGTTGACGGATTGGTGATGTTTGTGACGATAATGTGTCTGATGTGATTGTATATGATGACTTGCGTTGGATGAACAGGAAGGATGTTTGTGTGATTGTGCATAGAGTGAGTGTTGGTGAATGTGTATGGATCACTGTGAGGTGTTGATGACTAAGAGTAATGTTGTTGACTGAGATGCATTGTGTCAGTGAGTATGGTGTGTTTGTTTTGAGTTGACGGTGAGGTGTGTTGACGAGAAGTGCAGTGTATTGTGTAGAGTGATGGTAATTGGTATTTGTAGGATGTGTGTGTTTCTTTCGATATTTGGCATTGATTTAGTGCGATGCAACTGTTCACGTTGAATGTGATGTTGGATGCAGTCTACTGAATTGATGTAAAGTAGTATAGATGGGTAGTGTTTGTTGGGATTGGAATTGATGTGGACGCGTGTATTGTGAATTAGATGGTGATTTGAGTTGAGAATTAGTTAGTAGTAATGAATGTCCATGTGGTGAGACAGTTGTATTGTGATGTGAATTGTTGTATATGTTGTATGTGATAGTTGTTTGCTAATTGATGAATTGGTTTATAGTAGTGCAGTATAATGGGTATGTTAGAGTTGAATGGTGTGCTTAAACTTACTTGGCGCCGGGACCAGGGTGATCACGAATGCCCTGGCCCCAGGTGGAGGCTCGCCATTGCACTCCGGCGTGTTGAAGCCTGCGACGATCCCTAATCGGGCTCGCTCGGACGCGTAGTTTTTGTCAGTGGGGAGGTCCTCGGACCATCCCTTTGAATAATAACATAGATCCCTCTGAACTCGACCGGTTTCCGCTGCACACTATCCATCATCATCTACCATGCCATGTACACATTCAATCCTACCGAAACACACCGGCCAGTCGCTCCAACATACACACACACACACACACACTCTATGCACACATGTTTATTCACTCGTTCCATAACACACCACTCCGTCACAACCCATCACACAGGCATTACTCCACTCGTACTTCAAAAACTAGATACCCAATATCATGATGTTCTCATGATTCATTCACATTCTCATCATTGGCAAATCTCCTCACACTCTGTTACTTCACTAGACCGATTCACATAGATGGTCGGTCATAGTTAGGTTGTGATTAGGATAGCACTATTCCATTGGAAGATAATTATCGTGAATTATGTGTTTACATGTATATATATATATATATATATATATATATATATATATATTTATATAATTATATAAAGAATTGGTTTGTGTTTATGAGTGACCGGAGCTGGTCGATTTTGGATGATGTGAGTTGTGGTTGAGTGGCTGATGTGACGGTTTTGATTGTTTGTGTATAAGCAATCTCTCCTTCTCTTTAAGTTTACCAACCGTACACATGATATCAATCTCTCTCTCTCTCCCTCTCGCTATGTATATATATATATATATATATATATATACATATAAATGCATAGCATATATGTAAATAGCATAGTTTGGCTAGTAGTTTGAGGAGTTGGGTTGGTGCTCGGTGTCTTTGTTGACGGATTGGTGATGTTTGTGATGATAATCTGTCTGATGTGATTGTATATGATGACTTGCGTTGGATGAACAGGAAGGATGGTTGTGTGATTGTGCATAGAGTGAGTGTTGGTGAATGTGTATGGATCACTGTGAGGTGTTGATGACTAAGAGTAATGTTGTTGACTGAGATGCATTGTGTCAGTGAGTATGGTGTGTTTGTTTTGAGTTGACGGTGAGGTGTGTTGACGAGAAGTGCAGTGTATTGTGTAGAGTGATGGTAATTGGTATTTGTAGGATGTGTGTGTTTCTTTCGATATTTGGCATTGATTTAGTGCGATGCAACTGTTCACGTTGAATGTGATGTTGGATGCAGTCTACTGAATTGATGTAAAGTAGTATAGATGGGTAGTGTTTGTTGGCATTGGAATTGATGTGGACGCGTGTATTGTGAATTAGATGGTGATTTGAGTTGAGAATTAGTTAGTAGTAATGAATGTCCATGTGGTGAGACAGTTGTATTGTGATGTGAATTGTTGTATATGTTGTATGTGATAGTTGTTTGCTAATTGATGAATTGGTTTATAGTAGTGCAGTATAATGGGTATGTTAGAGTTGAATGGTGTGCTTAAACTTACTTGGCGCCGGGACCAGGGTGATCACGAATGCCCTGGCCCCAGGTGGAGGCTCGCCATTGCACTCCGGCGTGTTGAAGCCTGCGACGATCCCTAATCGGGCTCGCTCGGACGCGTAGTTTTTGTCAGTGGGGAGGTCCTCGGACCATCCCTTTGAATAATAACATAGATCCCTCTGAACTCGACCGGTTTCCACTGCACACTATCCATCATCATCTACCATGCCATGCACACATTCAATCCTACCGAAACACACCGGCCAGTCGCTCCAACATACACACACACACACACACACTCTATGCACACATGTTTATTCACTCGTTCCATAACACACCACTCCGTCACAACCCATCACACAGGCATTACTCCACTCATACTTCAAAAACTAGATACTCAATATCATGATGTTCTCATGATTCATTCACATTCTCATCATTGGCAAATCTCCTCACACTCTGTTACTTCACTAGACCGATTCACATAGATGGTCGGTCATAGTTAGGTTGTGATTAGGATAGCACTATTCCATTGGAAGATAATTATCGTGAATTATGTGTTTACATGTATATATATATATATATATATATATATATATTTATATAATTATATAAAGAATTGGTTTGTGTTTATGAGTGACCGGAGCTGGTCGATTTTGGATGATGTGAGTTGTGGTTGAGTGGCTGATGTGACGGTTTTGATTGTTTGTGTATAAGCAATCTCTCGTTCTCTTTAAGTTTACCAACCGTACACATGATATCAATCTCTCTCTCTCTCCCTCTCGCTATGTATATATATATATATATATATATATATACATATAAATGCATAGCATATATGTAAATAGCATAGTTTGGCTAGTAGTTTGAGGAGTTGGGTTGGTGCTCGGTGTCTTTGTTGACGGATTGGTGATGTTTGTGACGATAATGTGTCTGATGTGATTGTATATGATGACTTGCGTTGGATGAACAGGAAGGATGTTTGTGTGATTGTGCATAGAGTGAGTGTTGGTGAATGTGTATGGATCACTGTGAGGTGTTGATGACTAAGAGTAATGTTGTTGACTGAGATGCATTGTGTCAGTGAGTATGGTGTGTTTGTTTTGAGTTGACGGTGAGGTGTGTTGACGAGAAGTGCAGTGTATTGTGTAGAGTGATGGTAATTGGTATTTGTAGGATGTGTGTGTTTCTTTCGATATTTGGCATTGATTTAGTGCGATGCAACTGTTCACGTTGAATGTGATGTTGGATGCAGTCTACTGAATTGATGTAAAGTAGTATAGATGGGTAGTGTTTGTTGGGATTGGAATTGATGTGGACGCGTGTATTGTGAATTAGATGGTGATTTGAGTTGAGAATTAGTTAGTAGTAATGAATGTCCATGTGGTGAGACAGTTGTATTGTGATGTGAATTGTTGTATATGTTGTATGTGATAGTTGTTTGCTAATTGATGAATTGGTTTATAGTAGTGCAGTATAATGGGTATGTTAGAGTTGAATGGTGTGCTTAAACTTACTTGGCGCCGGGACCAGGGTGATCACGAATGCCCTGGCCCCAGGTGGAGGCTCGCCATTGCACTCCGGCGTGTTGAAGCCTGCGACGATCCCTAATCGGGCTCGCTCGGACGCGTAGTTTTTGTCAGTGGGGAGGTCCTCGGACCATCCCTTTGAATAATAACATAGATCCCTCTGAACTCGACCGGTTTCCACTGCACACTATCCATCATCATCTACCATGCCATGCACACATTCAATCCTACCGAAACACACCGGCCAGTCGCTCCAACATACACACTCACTCTATGC